>OY987291.1:2875861-3020517 GCA_963920785.1 Sphagnum contortum | reverse complement strand
GCATTGGTGCCCATAGTTTCTTCCACTTGGTTATGGATTCTTCTTCTTCTTCTTCTTATTATTATTATTTTCTTACATTGCTATTTTCAAAATGTGGATTCATATACACAACCATTTTGCAAGGAACCAATGGAGTCCATAAAAGCCACTAACTTCGCCTAATGATGTTTGGTTTTGCTTGGATTATAAGTAACTGTTTTGGATGGTGTGCCTCTGTACTAGTACTACTTCTTCTAATTATGAAAAATTTCATTCCATCTACAGACTTGGGTCAGTGTCAGATTTCTCACATTATGCATGCATCCTGATGAGGTTGTAGTTTTGATTCTGTTGTGAACAGGTCCTCATTGGCAGTGGGTCAGTGCTTTGTGGATCAAATTTATAATGTAGCCAAAGTTGGAGATTCACCCATCCATCCACCCATCCATCCATCTGCAGATTTAGCCAAATTTGGCTATAAACTAGATATGAAAGTTTTTAATTTTTTAATTTTCTAAATGTCCTTCTCTATGTTTTTTTTTTCTAGCTACCTAACTTGTTTGAACCAAGTGTAGAAAATCTGGCAAGTTTTCTTAAAAATTCAAAATTTGGCAATTCTAAACCCCAAAATCAACTTAAATAGTGTGGCATGTGCTGTTGGCCCAAGTGTGAACTGGTTACCCAAGTAAATTTTTTCTTTCCAAAACCATGTTTTTTTTTTGTAATTTTAATTGAATTTCCATTGACAAAGTTTTACTCAATATTCAATATTTCCAACACTTTAGGTCTAATTTTTTTTTTTTGCCAAATTGCCTTCATTAAATCTTACTCATTGAGGTCTTACTAGTAGTATCGTGAGTGCCCTCGAATTCCCATATAATCTTTAGTTTTGATTCAAATGAATTTTGTTCAATATTCAATAATTTCTCCATTTGTAGGTCAAAACATGATTGGACCAACTTGGTCCATCCCTACTACTCATCAAGGACTTTCCAATGGTACCGAGAGCACACCAAGAGATGCCATAATATGGGGGGAGGTGAGGGGATTTCAATGTCACAAACAAAACAAACAAACAATTTTCCTTCATAGATAGATTTTTTCAAAAAATTTAAAATAAAAAATTTCACTACAAGGGAAAAAGTTTGCATTTGAGAAAAAGAAAAGTAAAAAAGGCTGCAGAGGGTGATGCACCGTGATGAAGGAGAGTCTTAGAAGAAGTGTCCAAAGTTACATAGGTATGCAGAGAGAGAGAGAGAGAGAGGGGGGGGGGGGGGGTGGGGGGGGAAGTTTGTAGAATTCCAAGTATGATCCCTTGTTGAGGAGAAAGAGGATCAGGCTTCTAGAGATGTAGTAGGTCTATTGATTCTCCAATTCCTGTGGAAGTGTAAGAAGAAGAAGAAGAAGAAGAAGAAGCAGAAGAAGAAGAAAAGATCATGATCCAATTAGGTGAAAAGCTTCTCATTAGGTAGTTGCAGAATCGAGCTCTGGTGGGAGGATTCTGATTCTGCTAAATCAGGCAGGCAGGGAGGGGGGGTGATTCTTATTAGAATGCCAATTTGGGGGTGGGGTTGGGTTTGGATTGGATTGGATTGGGGTCACTCACCTTCTTGGGCATTGCCTCATATTCTCAAATGGGTTTGATTGACTGACCCCATTGCTGTTGCTGCTGCTGCAAAAACCCTTTTAACTACTACTACCCTACTACTGTGCAGCTCCTGAAAAAATGCAATCTCAGTTTGCACAATTGTGTACCTGTTGTGTGTTTTTTTTGTGTCTCTTTGGAACTAACTCACTGCTAGCTGGACTCAGAAGCAGCAGCAGCAGCAGCAGCAGCAGCAGAAGAAGCAGCAAACAACAATAACAACAACAACATCAACGCTCAGAGATGGCAAGGCAAAACAAATGTGGATTTTCTGAATCCTACAAAACACTATTAAGATTTGGGTCCACTAGATTCTGGGAAAGCAGATGTTGTATCTACACATATATATATAAATATATATAAAACTCCCAATCCAGAGTGAATCCTCAATGGAATAAAAACTGTCACTCATTCGGTCGCAATCTAGATAGTTCCAGTTGACAGCAAGTAGCTGCTAGAATAAGGAGATTGAAGCCTTTTCTTCAGGCCTCTTCCACCCAACCCTCCTTCCATTAAAGCTTCGAGTAAAACTCCCTTTTGTAAATCCCTTACACCAAGGGTTCATAGGATAACATACTAGTAGGGTTTTGTCCCTAGTACAAACACAACCCAGCATTGGGCCCCGGTTCTCACAGGCAGTCCTGGTTCTTTCCAGGTTATCAGGCTGGTGATACATGTATATATATAACCGGCGGTTCTTTTGATTTATCCCTTTTTTTTGAAATACCCAGAACTGGCCAGGTTTTTTAAAATTCTGATTAAAAAAAAAACATAGAACTGATGGGGTTTTTTAAAAATTATTATTTAATTTTTAAAAATTAAATTAATTTTTTTTCAAAATACCCGGAGGAGCTAGTGGTTCTTTGAAAAATCAAAGAAGTGCATTATTATTTTTTTCATGTTGCCAAGTGGCAAAAAGAAAAAGAAATGCTGGATGAAACCATAGATTTGGGGTCACCCATGTAACCCTAAACCTCTAAAACAATGAAAACCCCTTCTATTATGCTTCCACAAAACTATAAAGTTAGGAACTTCTGATTTTTCAAGCACCATCTTCTTTACCTCTAGGGTATTTTGAAAAAAAAAAAAATAAAAAAAAATAAAATTTCACCTTCAATTTTTTTTGATCTAGCCAAACTGGGGATCATTTTACAAAGAGGATTTAGCCAAATTTGGCTATAGACAGATATGAAAACAATAATCCTTATATATTATTTTATTGCGACGTCTTTTTTCACAAAAAAATCCTTTGTATGTGTTAAAATCATATGTTTTTAAAGTTTAAAAGAATGCGTACAATTTCTCCCAAATTCCATAATATTGAGAATAAAGAGAATCAAACCCTAAACCCTAAACCCTATGGTCAAATAAACTATTGATCTAACTATGGGTCAAGCTGGAATGTCACATGGTTAGGTGGAGTACAACTTCTTCTGTGGAGGAAAGCAAAGGATACCCCATACCCTAAATGAAGGAATAAATTGTCTATCTGAGATGCCCCTCTCCAAGCATGTGTATAATATCCATATATTCACATACATCCATGTTATATAGATACATTATATATATACATCATATGTTATGTACATAGTATCACCATGTGTTGGTAAATGGAGTTGTTTTGTTGATGATTTTACTTTAGAGGATTTCCTAGCAAAACCAACCGACCATATATGCCACCATGGCTTTTTTCTATGGTCTTGTTTTGCACTTCAAATGTCCTTGCCTTCAACTAGATTACATCTCAATATCCTTCTTCTCCTCAATGGCCGCGTATTCACATTTTCTTTCTTTCTTATTATGTTCCTATATATGATTATTCAATAATTCATCATTATTTATGTCAATGTCAAATTCAATTAATATAAATATCATGGACATGAAAAGGTACATGTTAATTTATCTTTTCATATTCATGTTGGTGCATAAGGAAAGAGGTGAAATAATTATAAGGTTTTTTTTTTTCAAAATATTTGGAAAAAAATATGGTAGTTATTAAGAAAGAAGTGAGGTAGTTAGGTTTGAAAATGAGATAATTATATTTGAAAAATGTCTTTGAAAAATTGCAAGGATGACCATAAAAAAAACTTATGCAAAATCAATTAGGAGCTTACAAAAATTTATAAAAAATCACCCATATACCAATTCCTTGAACTTCTCATTAATGACATTATCAACCTTATTCTTTCAATTCACATCCAATTCATCAAATTCACTATATATTGGCATTATCAAATTTCAAAATATCTTATCATTCATAAGGTCAATAAAGATAACCCTTTTAATGAATACCATTTGTTCATGTAGATGGTTAGTTGACCCTTTCTTTAGTCCTCACTACTAGTCCAAAGAGGAGGAGGCATGCACTTGCACATGTCCTCCTCCTCCTCCTCTTCTTCTTCTTCTTTACAAGAACGATTCCTCACCTCACCCTTGGATATCAAAAAAAAATCCACAAATCCATTTGCACCTAAATTCCATCCGATCAATAATATTTGTCATCATCCTTAATGAACCTAAACGTGAATCTAGTACTCCCCGTTAATGCAAAATCCAAATGACCCTCATCCCCACCCCACCCTCAAAAAACCCTTCTCCTCTTTTCCTTCCCACACAATTCCCCCTCCCAATTGCCCTACAATTATATTAGATTTCTAATGAAAAAATGAATTAATATAGAGTTTCACCCTTGAGAAGGGATGGTAGCCTTTTGGTGAAGAGACTCTTATTACAAAAGCTGACTACAAAATGTATTTTTTTTCTCTTTCTCTCTCTACATACATATACATACATACATAAATACATACATACATATATAGATATATATACACACAATTAATTAGTTGCATTAAAAGCTTTTGAGAGTTCATTAAAATTTGGATTTCTTGTTGCAAGCTAATAAAGTTGATTAGTTTACTTGTTTCACACTCCTCAACTACTAGTAGCCTAAATGACATGATGAGTAACTAACCAACCTAGGCTACCCATGACATAGAAATAAACACAAACCCAATGTTGACAACAAGAAAAGGAAGCAAACAACAACACAAAAGGGTACCTTCTCCTACCTGCTACCCACTTTTAGTGGAGGTGTGCTGAACTATCTATCAGCCATGCTTATATGATGAGCCTGCAAAAGGCTGCTGCAATGTCAGAGAGAAGACTGAATTTGGGTACAATCACTAGGGAGGGGAGACCAGGATGTAGGAGAAGAGAGAGATGGGAGGGGGAGGGGAGGAGGCAGGAAGGGAGGGAGGGAGGGAGGGAGGAGTTTGGCTCATATCTATTATTATCTTTACTTATGTATGCAGGCCTCTATGTGGATTGTGTGTGAATCTGCAGAGCTAGCTAGACCTGCTGATGCTGCTGACATGAGACACCACCTATCTCACTGACACTGGCATCTGGCTGGGGGTACTTAACTTACTTACTTACTTACACACATCCCATGGGGTTGTGTCTGTCTGCAACATTTTTCAGCCTTTCTTTTGCAATTAAGATCTGTGTATCGTTCTTGTTTTCATGTAACTCCATCATAAACAGTCCAAAAATCCCTGAACACGGCCGCAGCTGCTGCTGCAGCCAGCATGATGATGATGATGGTGGTGGTGATTGTTGTTGTTGGTGGTTGGTGGTGTTGTTGTTGATGTTGCGGTGGTGGTGGTGGTGGGAGGAGTGGATTGTTGGTGATTTTTTTTTTGATCTTGGTGTGTTGTTTTACACCATTTTTCACCTCACCACCTGAAGAGATAAAATCCCGACAGAGGCTTTTTTTTCTTTTTTTTTCCTGTCACAATGGGTGTACACAATTTGTGATGAATCTGAAAGCACACTCAAAACACACACACACACACACACACAATAATAATTGGGAGAAAGGTAATACTAGACACACAGACCGAGAACAACAACACCATTCCAGCAGAAGGGTTCTCTTGGACAGCTTGATCGCACCAGGCTGGATGGAAGCAACATTGGGTGTCATTGTTCTTTGAACACAACGAGAATCACAACGAGAATCCATCACGGGTATAGGTTATCACCACCCCCCGCAAAACCCCTTTAAGAACCAGCGATTATCATGAAAGAACCAGTCAACAAAACCAGCGATCTTGGTTATTACCAGAGAACAAGTCAAAAAAACCAGTAATCTTGGTCATTACCAACAACCTCACAGAACCAGCGGTTTTTCATGAAATGACTCATAAAGAACCTTCGGTTGTATGGGGAGTAAGTAATGTTTTGTCATAATGTTTAGCCAAACATTGTTGTGTACGAGAACCAACACTAGGTTTTTTGGGGAGGGTGGAAGGAGGGTGTTACATGTAATCCATGTGTAGATAAAAATGCTAAACGAGCAATAATTATTTCTATTGAAAATCCATTGAAACAAAGCTTGGTTTCAATAGCCTCAAAAATCTCCACACAAACACATGACATATGGTACTAGTACCATGGCAAGTTCAACATTTCAATGTTGAATAATTATTCTATTTTGAAAATTCCAAGGTGAAAAAATTAGAGTTCTTTAAAGTCTTCTCAAGATTCTTTATTTTCCTTTACAGAATTTTTCTCTATGGAAAAAAAATGTTTTTTTGTGAAATTTTCAACATTTTCTAAATTGAATATAATTACTAATTAGGGTGTCCAAGGTACTCTCATACTATGGTATTACTATCACTATCAAATACTTTGTTTTTGGGGGGAAGGGGGGGGGAGGGTGTGTGTATAATGATAAGTGCGGATTGTGTGTGGAATTGGAGGCAATGAAATCCTTGACTTCCAAAAAAAAAGTCTTATCCTTGACATTTGAAATTTGTACATATTGCAAAAGATGTCCAAAGGGACAAGCTTGTTGAGCACAACAATGGGTTAGGGCGGGGAGGGTGCAATTTACAAAAAAACAAATTGTTTGGGAGCCTCTAATCAAGCAAGTTTGTGGAAGGCAACAAAATGCTAGAAACATCATTGGGATGCAATAGGGTTTTTAGGGTTTAAGTTTTCTCAATGAGAAGGGTTTTGTGCCATGGTCAAGTCTTAAAATAACAAATTCACCTTAACAAATGAAAGAATTATGTTTGTTTTTTTTGGTGAGCTAGTATTTGAAAATAGTTCATGGATAGTCCTTTTTATTTTCCTTTTTTTTTTTTGGGGTTTGTAATGTTGTTCAGAAGACCAAATTGATGGGATCAAATTTTATGGGCATGTCAGAAACCCCCCAAAACAAACACCCCAAAAATATGATTCACTTCACTTTGTTCCAGTCAGATTCACTAAACTTTTTTTTTTCCAAAAAAAATCCTTCACAGGTGACCCAGGTTGTTTTTAATGCACTGCATCCAAAATCAAGGGCTGACACTGCATGTTCATTGCATGCTCTTGAAGAGTGTTGAATATGGAATGTGCCACTAACAAATTACTAGGTACCCAATTCAAGTACATGATGAGAGAGTAGGCAAGGTTGGGCCAATTTCCAAAGCTCCTATTGAGCTTGTGGTTGAGCCCAGGAGGGTGATGATTCCATGGGTGAAACTGGAGGTCGAGGCCATGGGTGAGTGCTTGAGTCGACCTAACCTAACCCACTTGACATTAATAGTTGTTAGAGCATCTCCATTGGTTACCCTTGCAAACACACACTGCAATGTTAGTATCTAGAGCTCTTTTTGTTGAACTTTGCCATGAATTGTGTTGTGTTGTTTGAGTAGAACTCTTACTAGTAGTTGTGCAAGCACAAGCCTTGACTGCAAACCCTAGTGACTTGTTTTTTTTTTTTTTTTTTCACATGCTTCAAATCCACCATCGTTAGCTCTCTCAAAAAACACAAGCAGCCTTAAGGGGAAAAAAACACAAACACCTCTAGAATCCAACCATTGCCAAAGCTCACCAAAATCACAAGCACTTTCTTCTTGTGTTCATCACCCAAGCTTGCAAAAAAACACAAGCACCCTCAGATTCTAGCCATTGCTGAAATTCACGAAAAATCACTAGCACCTTTAGATTTTGATCATTTTTCAATTCTCACCAAAAGCACCTTTAAATTCAGCCATTGTCAAAGTTCACAAAAAATCACAAGCACCCTTAGATTCTACTCATTGTTAAGGTTCACAAAAAATCATAAGCATATTTAGATTCTAGCCATTGCTAAAGTTCACAAAAATTCACAAGCACCCTTTAGATTTCTTCTCTGTCACTAAAGCTCACCCAAAAATCACTAGCCATGGAAAAGAATTGCAATGACACACACATTTTGTGTCAATCACTTTGCAAAAAAAATTCAAATGCATCTATAAGAAGAAAAATTATATGAAGTTCAAAGAATAAAAGAGTCACAGTCACCCCATTCCTCTATTGTTTCACTTTGTAGTGAACTCAATGGAATTGGTGCTAATGCATAAGGGACAACACATTTGTAGAAGAGGTCGACATGTAAACATGTGCAATTGGTGCAAGGGGGGAAGAACATGAGGTTAAAGGTGATTCTTCAATTTCAATGGTGTTTCTTGGTTTCAAAGCTTCAAGTTCTCATGTGCTTTTGCATTTGACACTTGATATTCACAAATTGTAAAAAATGCTAGAACATAAGCCTATTGCTTGATTGCACATCCTCTCAATTTTGATGCATGAGAGCCTTGAGTGCGCTTCAAACATTGGAGCCACAACTACAATTTCAATTATTTCTAATTCTTTTAAAATAGAATCACTAACACTATTTACATCTATTGCAATCAAAGGTTTGGGTCTCTTTACAGGTTTTTTTTTTTTTTTTTTTTTCACTCTCTTTTTTTGTTTCTACCCATCAAAGTATATCTTTGATAATCAATTAGCAATGAATGACATGAAGGATGCATTCTTCTTCAAGTGCTTATAGTTCCAAAGCCTTATGACGATCTTCAAAACAAACACCACTTTCATTCAATGCAAAAAAACAACATGATAATCACCACAAAATTTGGAGACATCATGTTTTTTTTGAATTTTTTTATCAAACCCCATTTTATTTCCAAGCTCTTAATTGGGTGCTCTTCACAAACAAGATGCCTATTTGTTGTTGTAATGTATCTTAAGGCAAAAGAAGAATTATGAAAACTCAAATATTTCACCATGCAAAAAATACAATCTTCCAAAAATCCTCCAAAAGAAACCAAAATCCTTCAAGTTATCATAACTCTATAACTAATCTCAAGTCTCAACACAAGCCAAAATCTCATCATCTTTCAAAGATCCTCATATAAAAAATAGACCTACTATCATTTCGGGGCCAAAAAATCCCTTAAGCTACTATACTCTAAACACACAATAAATGTTCTTGCCTTGGTAGGCAAGCCCCAAAAATCAAAACACAAAAACCCGATGGTTCTAGTTATTTTAAAAAACCTTAAAGAAGAAGAAGAAGAAGAAGAAGAAGCAATGCTTTTCATGAAAGAATCGACCCCCCAAAAAAATTGATGGTTCTCTAATCGATTTTCCCCCATGTTTTTTTTTTTTTTTTTTGTTTTGGAGAAGAACGATGATGGTTATACACCAAACCGGTCCTTTGAATTTTCAGAGAATCAATGGGCAAGTGAACGGATACCCGAGTTGACACCCGATGGATATCTATACCCGGTTCCATGAGAACCGTGGTGAACCCTTGAGGGTATGTATTGAGAATTAGGTTGCAAAATTTCAAGTGTGCTCTTTGGCCCCGTTAAAGAGTTATGGACTTACTTGGGATTCAAAATTCTATTCTTGTAAAAATTATGAAAATAGTTTGTAACATGACGAGAGATGCTTCGAACAGATATGTTTGACAAAGAGTACCGAGAAAGCAATGCCCACCCCCCTTCCCCCCCCCCCTACCCCCCCACGAGAAGGAAATCCGAAATGATTCATTGGGGGTCGCTTCCGATTTCCTTTTGTTTGCTTGCTTGTTTTTTCATCAGGAAAGTCCAAACTAGAGTCGTGGGGGTGGTGGTTGTCGGATGGGTTTGGTACTGACAACCCACCGGACACACTAGATGGCAAAAAAATTTATTCCCGGACACAATTTTGTTTGGGTTGGGTTCCAAATCTTGTGTTTGACCACAAATTAAATTAAATTAAATTAAATTAAACACCGATCCCCAAGATATTGTTATTTAGTTGGCATAAATTCTCCGCCAATGCATCTTCCAAAACACACACACACACACACACACACACACATTGTGGCTTGATAATGTTTCTTTCGGTGGAGTATTGTTATTATTATTATCTATGGTTTCTTTCTTCTTGGGGGCTTGGGGCAGGGGGAAAGGAAAACAAAAGGGTTTATAGGCACAACAAATTGCACCAATGGATCATGATGCTCTTGCACTAGGCTCCAAGACAACCATATCATTAGATTCACAAAGCAATGAACTCTAATCTTTTGGACCACCTTGCCAAGGTCCTTATCCCCAAGAGCTTTCAACAAAGATCATGTCAAGGGAGAGAAAAAGGAGGATTGTTGTTGGGGGCGGATGAGGGAAGGGGGGGAGGGGGGGTCTGGGGATAAAAAAAGCCCTTCTTTATACTACACTAAAAATGTACATACCTATCCATTCTTTGTACATATACTTATGTACTTCAGTGCCAATCCCGTAAGTCCGTTCTAGATACCGAGAAATAGGTGGGCATATAATACCCTATCTATCATTCTTTCTTGAATCCCGGGGACACGGCCAAGCAGAATTTGTATTCCCCGACTTTGTTCATCACCTACCTATTTTGGCCCTAGCCGCATAAATTTTTGTTTTTTTTGGGGGGGGGGGAGGGGGGGTGGGGACATAGCTAAGCCATTCCAGTTCAGATCTTCTTCACAGGTGCATGAATTATTAGGAAGCTCGGATATGACATCAGTATGGGCAAACCGAAATCAAGACTATCTATCATATATGCTTGCTTGCTTGGGGGGGGGGTGGTGCTTTCCGTGTACGGGAGCCAGCAAATATTCCAGTAGATTTTGTCATCTATCTAGTATCCAGTAATATCCACCTGGTTTGCCAATTATGTGCCCGGCTTTGTATGATGCCATTGTCGTTGAAAAAAAACCACACCTTCAAGTTTGCTTTGCTCCGAGTCGCCCTCCCCCCCCAATTCCCCGCCAAATTACATTACTTACGGTGCATTCACACTTAATGTTGTTAAGTCCGTGTTCAGTGAAAATCTAGGTGGCATCTTAGGTGGCACCCAATGTTTTAATGGGTGGTTGTTTAATATTACGTGAATGTTAACTTAACATAAAATCTTCATGGTAAATAGGTTTAGGTCCTAAATGACTAGCTTGGGCGGTAGGGGACTTAATACTAGGGTCCTTAACACCAAGTGTGAATGTACCTTTGGTGTTGTCATGCCAACCTTTTAGTAAGCTAGAAGATAGGGTTCCATGACAACATGACCCACTTTGTGAGATGTTTATGATTTTGGATCAAATCACTTCCCATTTGGTTTGGTTAATTGTTCTCTATCTAAATAGAACCTTTGCTTACACCATTATGTTTATTCCTTGCTTTAGGATGGTGGTGTTTTTTGTAGCAATTTACCTTGGGAACCGTAATCTCCAAGTTAGTTCCAAGTTTCCCACCTGGATGACCCTCTTTCTCTCAAAGATTACTTATAGGGGTTTTCCCTCTTAACATACTATCCAACTAGGGTTTGGTGACAACATGAGTATCTTTGTGAGATGTTTGTAGTTTGGATCAAGTTATTTCCATTTGGTTACTTGTTACATGGGAACCTTTCCTTATTACACCCTTAAGCTTACTCCTTGCTTTACGACGGTCGAGAGACATTTGTCATCTTTTGGTGTTGGGCTCTATGCATCTCCATATAGCATGCTTTGGGGGGGTGGGTGGCGGGGAGGTTTAGGCCTCTTTTTGAGAGCTTGAGGCTAAGTAGTTGCCCATCCCAAGATTATCTTAATCTCACAATGGATTGGTTGTTTACTTGCAAGTTCACTTGGAAACATGGTTATTGGGCACATGCTCTGAATTTTATCATTTGGGGACATTGAAAATGTCTTTCGAGATATGCTACCTTACCAATGGTTTTTGGTTTCGTGGCCAACAAATAAATACTTTCCAAAGTGTTGCAATGTGGGCTTCTAAAGATTTCCCTCAAAGTTGGGAAAACTAGAGGTTGGTGGTTTGAACATTGAAATCAAGGAATTCCATCCATTTTTTGTAACCTCGCACAACTTCGATTGTTGCACCTATTTTGATGGAAATTGTATATAAACTGATTGTAATGTGGATGCGTTAAATGTCCTTATTAACCTCTCTCTCTAGGGCTACATCTAAAAAGATAAGCAAGCTACACAATTGACGAAATACAACAAGGGGAAAGGAAGGTGCATTTCATTTAGAAATCAAAATTAGTAAGAATAAAGAATACATAAAACCTATATGATTTTTATGGATGGTTTATCATTTAATATATCAAGTATTCACTTTTATTATATCTCTTAAAACACCAACAAAAAGGGATTGCTTACTACATGTAAACCACCCAATGTTGGGATTGACAAAATTTTGAACCGATGATATTAGGATTAAGCTTTTTGCACCCAATTGAGATATAGGACCGTTCCCGAGGAGGACTTCAATTTTTCATCTCCGAGGAAACATGCGATTGAAACTTGAAGCTCAAGAATGATGTTGCTAGCACATATGTGACCCAAATGTTGGTGATAATAGTTGGTGCATGCGGTGAACACTTTCCGGCAAAACAATTGGCCTTGCTCATTACATCATGGCACCTTATAGGTGCTTTGCAGCAAGTGGACTAAAGTGGGTGATATGGCTTTTAAAATTTTCATTTTTTTAAACCCTGAAAACGTATATAAAAAAAGGGTTATAGAATTAGTGTAAAAATATATATATATACACTAATAATATATGGGGTATATTGGAGTAGGCTTGTCCCTAGGGATTTTTTTTTCGAAAAAAAAAACCTATATGACCAATCGGATTTGTTACAAAGGGAGCCTTGAATTGTTTTGAGAAAATTGACTTGAGTAAATTGGCACTCAAATATTATTTGTAATAACATCATCATAGGCTTGTCGATAGGTGCACAAAGAAAAAAAATTTGTAAATGAGAATTGTTCATTTCAATGCCTTGAATTGTTTTGAAGAATTGGCTTATTAGTAACTAGTACTTAAATGTTGAAGGCAAATTTTAAGGAGCTCCTAATGAGAATTTTGAAAAAAATTACACAAATTTTCTTAAACAAAAATTTTACACATTGTTTTTTGATTTTACTCAAAGTGCTCCTCGTATTTAAGAGATAGGGTTCTGACACATTAGTTGTGCTTCTTTCTTTCAAGATGTCAGGCATGGGTGTTCCACGTTTCAAAACTTGATCCCCCGCCCAAAAAAACAAAAAAAACAAACAAAGCAAAAAAACCAAACAAACAAATTGTTGGGCATGGAAAAAATAAGGTACAAAACTCGCATTTGAAGTTATAATCTTGCTAGGGATTGCTATCCAAAGAGCGAGCCTTTTGTTGTTGGTGGTTCATTACCTATTCCAATGTGGAGTGTGGACATTAGTTTTTGACAATAATTTTATTAAAAGAATGAAGTACCTACCTACATTTTGGAGGAATTTCATTAGATTTGTCTGAAATTTCAAATTGTACAACCATATTGCGCAATATTTGACCAAAAAAATTGGTAGGAAGGCAAGAGAAGCTTGTAATGAAGCCTCTTCAATGGTAAGGGTCTATACCTAATTGTTTTTTTTATACCTACTACTCATCATATTTATGTTAAGTCATACAACAAGTTTTCCCAACAAGTGATGGACTTCATTGGGTGAATGAATTTTTTTTTCTTTATTTTTGACCTAGTTGTTCCCCCATTGTCACCCTCATTCATTTCTAAAGGCAAAGGGCTAAAACAAATAGGATAACAATTTTATTTTTTTTGCCTTGGTAACCCATTACTTTGTATAAACTCTTTCAACCAACATTTTCTTATACCCAAAAAAAAAGAAAGCAAAAAAGGTAAAATAAGACGTGTCCTCACATGACCACAAATTTAAATGAATAAAAAAAGAATGGACATAATAGCTCAAAAGCTCTAAATCATTGATGAATGTGAGGAGGGTGGGTATACAAGGCGAAAAAGAGACTTGTGAGTTTTGACTCAATGGCCTACCTCTAGGACTTCCGAATTTTAATAAAAGATTTAAAAGCATAGGTTTAGCCAATTAGATAATTGAATTTTGTGAATCCTCTTCTCCTCAAACTACTCCCACTTAGATCTAGTTTTTTCCACCACCACGACCATAGTACTTCCCAATGGTCTCAACACAAGTGTTTGGATTTGTCATTGATCTTTGTTATCGAGGTTATGATCCTCCTCACGAGAAAGCAAACCCCGAATGAGAAGGGAATATGTGAATGGGTGAATGCACCTAATAAGATGCCAATTCCATTTATTGTGTGGATCCACCATATACTTACTCACTACACACCCGGCAACTTTTTCAAGTGTGTACAACAACCAATTGGACCTAACACTTAAAAGCTCAATGGACAAGAAGGTGACATACCTTAGCTCTAAAGATTTCCTTTGGGGTATCTTTGCACTAGTATGACCTAAACAAAATTCCTATTGTCCCAAATGTTAACCCAATTTTATTTTATTTTTTCCCCCCCCCTCCCCCCCCACCATTAAAGCCTCTTTTAGGCTAGATATTCGCTCTTTTTGCTTTAAATGACACAACATAGGTAGTCCGTAATGTAGGTAGGTGGATTTTGGGATTCTCTTAGAGTAGTCAAACAACAACTTTGATGGGATCTTTGTTTGTGGTGGTGACCATCCATGATTTAGGTTCCTTTTGCGCATGATTTACTCGCAAGTTCACCAAACACCCCCCGACTTTTTCTTTTTCGGTATCTCCTCAATCACCAAAGGGAGTAGTAGAAAACCTTACTCGCTACTTGGTTTTGTTTTAATTTGTGATACAACTCGAGTGAGAAGAACCGACTGATTTTTTATTTTATTTTATTTTTTTTGAAAAAATTGAAACCTCTTCTTCCAATCTCGTTTAGTAGGCCCACCCAAATTTTTTAATTTTTAAAAATAAAATAAAAATAAAAATTTAACAGACATATAAAAGTGTTACAAAATGAATAAAAAAATGAAACAACCTATCGGGAGCTTCAGGACACACGGTCTGTCACATGCTCGGAGCCAAATCATTTGGCCTACATAGCACTTTTCCGTGTTTGATAGTGTGCACTTACTTATTATATCCCATGAGCCTTTAAGCCATCATATACGGGGCCCGGGCCTATCTACTACTACTACTACTACTACTACCCGATGTAGGTTAGGTACTTTGGACGCAAATGTGAACAACCACCTTATCTCCCTTGCTTCCACCGAGTCAATCAAAACTTTTTTCCGATATCTGGGTTTGCGAGCTTCAAACAAAGAGTAGTCTTGATTTGATTTTCAGACATAAAAAGTCATTTGTTGTTGCCGAATCTGATGGTTTTTTTTAGCTCATTGTGGGATTTGGGGGGGGGGGGGGGGTGAAGGAAGTGGACGGGACAAGAGGTGTGGTACCCAGACTGGATGATGGATTTTTTTTTTTTTTAAGCACATTATCTACAACCGAGCTACAACCCACTCGTACAAGCCACAGCATTGATACCGGATGAAAGTAGTCAAAAAAGTGAAAGACGAGAGCGCAGGAGGGGGGAGGGTGGTGGGTGGGGGGTGGGGGGGGGATATATGGGGACGCACAATCAATCAAGCAATTGTGGCAGCTGTTCCGAACTCTTTTGTTTGTGGAAAAAAGTACTTTGCCTACGGAACTTGCTCCCAATTTACAACACTTTGTCCGAGGCTCTGCAGATCTGCATATTTTCACTGTAAGGACAAAATTAGTGATCTTTCTTTCAATAACTTTGCCGGAAAAAAGTAACACTGACCATGAACTAAAAATGGTGGTGCGGGTGTGTGTGTGTGTGGGTGGGTTCGGGACTTCCGACTTCCAACTTTCAACTTTCGACTTCTGATCTCGGATCCATTCCTTTCTATGACAATGACAACTGGAAATTTTTTTTTTGAAAAAAAATTCACAAAAAGTGCATTTTGCATACATTTAGTCCCGAATTTGTTGTGATATCTCTTTTGAGTCTAAACTCTGATCCTTCCTTCTGGGGGGGAGTGTCTTTTTTGTATTGGAAAATAATAATAAATAAATAAATAAAAAGAAATACAGAAATAAATAAAAATAAAAAAAAGAAATGCAGAAATAAATAAAAATAAATAATAAGAAATGCAGAAATAAATTTTTAAAAAAAAGAAATGGAACAAAATCATTCAGGCTTTTGCTATAATTTTTTCAACGGTTGGTCAATTTATTAAGAAATGAACCCCAAAAAATAAAATAAAAATTGGCCTGGAGGTCCCCCACATAACACAAAAAGACATAATTCCCAAGACTTTAAGAGACTTTGTATTATTGAGGAAATCCTGCCAAACTTTATTACACCAAAAGCCACCAAAAAAGAAAAAAAAAAAAGAAAAAAGAAAAAACCACTCTTGCATTATTACTCCTCACAAATTAAAGCATGCTATTAAAAAAGATGAGTTAAATTTTCCTTCTCCAAAAACAAAAGCATGAAGATTGTGAGTTTTCTAAAGAGAAGACCACCCACCCCCAATAAAACCAATAATAATAATAATAATAAAAAGGAGAAGTGGGTTTGAGGGACCCCAAATACACCAATGGGTGGGGGGGCTAAGCACACATAGCTACTACAATGACCAAAAATGGAGGTGGTATTGGTGGTGCTTAACTTGAATTTAATTTTTTTTTCAGCCACCAAAACACAAAAACTAAAACCAAAAAACAAAAAGAGCTACCAAATAATGAGAATTGAGCTTAAAATTTTATAATTAGGTTTTAAAAAAAATTACAAACAATAAAACACAAATGCAAAAGCCACCCACAAACCCAACACCAAAACCATCTAAAAATCTACATGTACACACACCACTTTAAATATTGTACTAAATGAAAAATCCAACTCTTCATTGTACTACAACAACAAGAACAAAAAATTGTAGCCTTTTTGTTTGGTGCCAAAGTTTGCATTTGTTGCAAAACCTAAACCTTTGGGCATTTTTCTGTGGCAAATTCAATGATTTTTTGAATTTTTTTAAATTTTTATTTTGCCTAGACCTGATTTTTTTTCCACAAATTTCTTTAAAAATTTCCAGATTTTAATACATGGTTCAAGTAGGTAGCCAAAATACATATATAAGGAATGTTTTTCTTTCAAATTCCTTTAAATAGCCAAATTTGGCTAAGTTGGCTTACAGACAATCTCGATTCTCCACCTAGGTTACATACTAAATAAATAAATAAATAAATATATTATTATTATTATTATTAAAATTTTATTAAAAAAAAAAACCCCACTGTAGTAGTCTGCTGCTGCTACTACTACTACTATGGCTCCTATGATTATTATTTAAAATTAATAAACCCAATTATACACTGGAAAAGTTACACCACCACTACTACTGCTTTGGCTGCTAATCTTATCCTTATTATCATTATTAATATTTATTCATCCATTTATTGTATTATTATTATTATTATTATATATTTATTGCCCTCCTGCTTCTTTGCTTTCTGCTGCTGGTCTTTTTGTGTGATCATATTTTGGCTCTCTCTGTCAGAAGAGTCTCTGTGTGTTTTACACCCATTTTTGTTGTTGTGTTGTTGGTGGATCAAGCTTTTTTTTTCTGTTGTTGCTGTTGTTGTTGGTTCAAGCTTTTCTCTTTATCTTGGTGTTGTTGGTGGTGCAAGCTTTTTCCTGTTGTTGTTGTTGGTGGTCCAAGCTTTTTTTTTTTCTGTGTTTTTTCCTCTCTCTCTCTCTCTCTCTCTCTCTCTCTCTCTCACACACTTTCATTCTTTTTGTTGTGGGACATGATATTCTAGTCTGCTCCAGCTGCTGTTCAGTGCTGACACTTTTTTTTTCCCCCTCTCTCTCCCTCTCTCTCTTTCTTTCTTTTGTTTCTGAACTAGACTTTTGTGCATGTTGTTTGTTGTTGTTGGAGGAGTTTGAAGTGGTGGTGGGTGATCATGGATTGAGATTTCTCTTTTCTTTTTTTCCGTGGGATTTTTTTTGTATGAAACTTGAAGGAAGAAAAAGTCTTTCTTTGATGGCAATCTGATTTTGACGACTTTTTTGTGGCTGTGTTTGTGTGTGTTCCAAGAATCCATCTTTCTGTGAAGAAGAAGAAGAAGATGATGATGATGATGAAGGTTGTTGTTGCATCCCAGTTTGGGAGATGAGTTTGAGTTTGGGAATTTTGTGGTGATGGTGTAGTAGAAAGTAGTGGTAGTTTTTACCTCTTTTTCTTCTTCCTGGTTCTTGTCTCCATGTTGTGAAGGAAAAAGTCTGTGGCTGTAGTTTTGTCTGTTTGCATTTTTCTACTTCCTTTACACTTGGGTGTTGTTGTTGCAGAGTTGTTTTTGCTTGCATCTTCATCATCATCAAGTCGTCGTCGTTGTTTTTGCAGCAGCTGCTGCAGCATTTTTTTCCCCCCGAAATGTTGCTTTCATTGTCTCACCAGGTGATGGTGGAGCAGGATCTGAGAGCAGCTGCTTTTTTAGGAAGAAGAAAACACTATCCATCATCAGTCTCCAGGTTGTTTTTCGTTTATTCCGGATTCTGATCTCCTGTTTGTTCGTCTTTCTGTCTGCATTCTTTGCACAGAAAGAGTGTTTGTTTGCATGCCGTGTATGTGTTTCTTTGGCTTCCTAGATGTGCAAATTTCATCTCTCTCTTGAACAACCACCACCACGGTAGACAAAACAGGAATTTGCAGTCTCCAAGATGGGCTTGGGATGTGTTTAGGCACGGGTGGTGGTACTTGGAAGAAGAAGACAAAAGGGGAGAGTTTTTTTTATTATGCTCAACAACCTTTCAGAAATCATGGTAAAGCTTAAACAAGAATGTCAAAAGATTGCAATGCTTTGTGTCATTCTCACATTGTACAATAGTAGGTGTCTTCTTCTTCTTCACACTCATTCCCACAGCATGGGATCATTCTGAAGCAAGCATGGTTTTTTTCTCTAGGCTTCCAAGTCTCCTCTCTTCCTTCTGAGCCCAGCGGCACGGCGCCTGGGAGCGTGTGTTTCCTGAACCCTAGGGTTATTACGACACAGAGCAGCGCTTCAGCTTCATCTCTGACAAATCTTCTTGATTTGGATCTTGCACAAGAATCTTTGGCCTCCAGGTTTTGAGCTTTGAGGTCAGTCGAGATTTGGTATCAAACAAGGAGGCCAGGGTTGCAGATAAACAGACACAGGCAGGAAAAAATGGATGTCTTGCGGGGTTTGAGAGGAGGAGATCCATATCAAGAGTTCAGAAAGGGGGAAGGGTTGCAAGGTTTGCAAGCGTCAGTCAGAGCTGCTGCTGCTGCTGGAGGAGGAGGAGGAGGTTTTAGAGCAACAGCAGCTTCTGTACCAGATGTTGCTTCTTCTTTACATGGCTCGCCACTTGTGCCCTCCATGTCTGGGGGTTACTCTTTCCAGAAATTGTCCGATATTCAAGAGGTAGGCAACAACATTCTTTTGCCTCCTCTGAGAAATATGCAACTGCACCTTCTTCAAGTTCTTTTTGTTGGCTGGCACACAAGTGAATTTCTGCTGCTGGCATCAGTGGTGGTGGTGTTGTCTTTCTGAACACTGGAGCTGCCGATTCTTGCAGGTGCCAAGCTGGTCAGTGAGCCGACCAAAGAGTAGTAGTAATAGGGACCACTCTTCCGAAGATGATGCAGGTTTTTGGCCAGCAGCATCACCGCAGAATGGCTCTTTCAAGCCTCAAAAGGTAGCTGTGCCCTCTCATCACCACACCAGTAAGAATTTTTTTTTTCTTTTTTTCTTTTTTCTCCTGTGCAAGGAAGAAGATATGGCCTTGAAAGAAGAACAAGAAGGATCCTTGCTGCAAACCCCATGAGGATATCTGTTTGTATGTTTTGCATTACCTGATTGTGCCAGTTGACTTGCAAAAATGGTGATCTACAGACTGCAGGAGGCAGCAGTGGTGGAAGCAGCAGCACAGAGAATTACTTCACAATTACAAGCAATTTCAGTCACAGAAACAACCATTTTGAGAACAATACAGGGCAGTCACCACCTGAGCTGGTGCGTGATACCATGTTACGACAAGATGCACAGTTCCGTGAACAGGTAGGTGGGCTTTCTGTTTCAACCCCTGCTGGATGCATCCATCATTTTTCCCAATTCCATCAGTTCTGGAAAGAGAGAGAGACACACACACACACACACACACTGATGTCTCTGACTTGCTTCCACCCAGGTCCAGGAGCTACATAGAGTGCACAAACTCCAGGTATATCTTATGGCAGAAATGCAGAAGCGAGAAGCAGTGGCGATGCAGCATGTTCAAGCAGCAACTTGTGACTCTGTGAATGCAAACAACAATAAGAACTCATGGGCAGGTATGATGCAAGCTCCTTTGTTAAAGACAGAGTACCAAGAAGGTTCAGGTTTAGGTGCAGCAGGTTTCAGATGTGATCAAGTTATAGAAACGGGTGGCTTCACAGGTAAAGGAGCAGAAGCAGCAACTACTGTGGCAGATGTTGTCAGGCAAGGAAGGGAGTTTGGTGGTGGTGGCAATAGGAAGCCAGGGA
Organism: Sphagnum contortum; assembly: GCA_963920785.1. Lineage (NCBI taxonomy): Eukaryota > Viridiplantae > Streptophyta > Sphagnopsida > Sphagnales > Sphagnaceae > Sphagnum > Sphagnum contortum. The sequence continues at coordinate 3,000,197 of OY987291.1, read as the reverse complement.
GTCGACGAAGAATCTTTGATTTGGAGAGACTGCCAGATGAAAACATGGATGAGGAGGATGATGAAGAGGAGAAGTTGTCAGGTGAAGCTGCTGCTGGAATCAAGGTAGACGTGGAGGGAGAGGAGCTGAGGCTGAGGTTGAGCAGTGGATGGGCCCAACAAGATGGTGATCGTCCTGTACAGGATCATCTGCCTGTTGTCACCTCTAGATCTGATGACAACATTGTGCACGAAGCCCCATTTCGTCCTACTCCAACCGTTGCTACACAAGGTTTTCTTGGTGGACTGTGGGGACTTAGTTTGGAAAGAAAAAGCAATGAGGCAGAAGGAGATTACCTACCTGGTGCAGATGTCTCCTCCCACAAGAAGGAAAAACACTCATCTCTCCAATTTGATATTGGGGACAACCCCTCACATCAACCTACTACAAAGGTACTTCTGTTGTCATTACTGTTACTGTCAAAATGCAAAATGCAAGGCATCTGATGGTTATTGTTTCTTACAGTACAACTACAAGCCACTGCCTTGTGCAAAGCCTTGCTTTTTTTGGTTAATGACAGATCGTTTCTTTATTGTCCCTGGTGGTCACAGATGACACTGTCTCCAGCACCATCTCCAGCATCACTGTGGGAAGATTCCCGGACAGGAACACCACTCCCGAAGCCACAGCAGCAGGACTCAAGAAACGAGGGTACTTGGTTTCAACAGCAGCAGCAGCAGCAGCTGCAGCAACAACAGCAACAGCATATATGGGTTCATTCAGCAGAAGGCGTCTACCAGGCTCCCCCTGCTGCCATTGGCATGTTGCCTGCACCTCAGACATATGCACCTTTCAAGCTCACCACCAATGAGACCATGCCACTCTTTCCTGCAGCAAGAGAAGGTGAAAGCCTACCTGCGGGGTTCACCCCTCCAGTATACAAGCAAACATACACACTGGCAGCAGCTGCTGTCCCAGTACAGCTGCACCCATATGAAGGGCCAATTGCTTTACCAAGGCAAGGCCTTGTGGTTTCAGCCATGAATGCTGCTGCATGGTACTCACATACTGTGCCTCCAGTGCAGCAAGGAGGTTGGCAGCCTGTGAATGCATTCCATGCAGATACAGGTGCCATCTATGCCTTCCCTGCCGCTGCAGCACCACCACTTGCATTCAATGTTGACCTGGTTTCCAGTGGATCTTGGACAACTGGCGATCCTGGGCCTCCATTCTCACCTTTCTCAGTTCTCCAGCCCCCAAAAGCACCATTCAAGAAACCTCCCAAGCTTGTTCTTCGACAGGACGGAACCAAAAAGGAGATGAAACTCCTCTCCCCAAAAACAGATCATTCCCCAAGTGTTTCGAGTGGTGAGGAGGTTGGGATGTCATCTGTCAAAGAACAGGATGATACCAGTCAGGGTGAAGGTGGCAACCCTTTGTTGAGGAGTCATGAAGGCCAAGTTGTTAGTGCAAATCGAGCATTTGCGGGATGGGTTCCTAAAGCAGGGGTAAAAAGAGAAAGGGAGCAGATGGTCTCACCAGACCAAGACTGGGAGGGAAAATCCACCAGTAGAACAGTGGCAAGAAGTCCTGCTCAAGGACCTTTGAAGTCATATGGTGATGAAGGTTGTTGTTTGAGTGATGGTTCTGGGTCTGGATCTGGTCAGTCAGGAGTGGGAAATGTCATCAACCCAGGGGAGTATGTAGGTCAACCAGCACCCGCTTTAGGATCTGACCAGATTTTGCCAGCAGGCAATGGAGAAGAGGGTGGCACAAAACTTAGTGAGCTAGACATGCAGCAGGTACAACAACAGCAGCAATGGCAACAACACAACACCGTGGATAGGTGGAACCAGGCAAGTAGTGATGAATGTGGTGATGTTAGTGATGTGAATGAGGATGGTCATCACGACCACCACCAAGGTTGTGAGGCACCACTGAAGCCACCACAACACAGCTCTGCAAGTGCTGATCCAGCACAAAATTCAGCTGAGGAATCAATTGTGTTGTCAGAATCCACTTTGAAACCACCTGAGGCCTGTTCTTTGCAAGTCTCAAAAGTAGGGTGTAGAGTGGAGGAGAGCACCATGCCTGATGATACAACTCTGTCACCTAAGTCATCACATAAGAACTCTCAAGCAACATTGCAGCAGCAGCAGGGATCCTGCATCACAAAAGAGGAGGATGACACCCCAGACCTGCTTCAGATGCCAGCTTCCTCTCCTGTACCAAAAGCACCAACTCCAGAGCCAGCTGTTCAAACCTCCACCACCATCGTTCCAACTCCCTTCCCAAGTTTTGGTAACAGGCACAAGCCAGCAGATGCAGAATTCTTGTCCATATCTTCCCCAAAAGCTATAATACTCAAAAGGCCACAGCAGGAGGCGGCAAATGGGGATATCTCAGATGCAGTTCATGTGTAAAACAATCTTGACAAGAGGAGGGCAGGATGATGATGCCTTGTATTTGTGTGATTTGTTTTTTCCTGCTTCTTGTGTGGTTTGTGAAATCATGGCCAGAGAGAGAGAGAGAGAGATCACAGGTTTGGTGGACACACATGCAGTCAAAGCTTTGGCGACAAAGACTCTTTATCACAACTTGGCTTGCTATAGCCTACCTGCCACTGGTGAAATAAGAAACACAATTGATCCAAGGCAAGTGAATGTCATCATCACATTCCAAAACCTACCAGCTATCATGATGTGGAATGCTCCAATCCCTTATGGTACCTCCATCTGCAACTCCATCGGTTGCAGCAGACAGTCATGTCTAGACAAAGAGAAGAGAAAGAAGGCAGGTTTCTCAGTTAGCAGCCCAGATAGATTCAGACACCATTCTGGTCCCCACTATGACCATTGTGGCTCTGCACCAAGTTGTAGTGGCTGGAGGAAGATGATCAAGAATGCTGTCAATCATGAATGCCTGTTGAGAAATACAACAAAGTTTGCACAATTGCAGGCATGAGGATAGGGAACAATTAGTTGTTAGTGAGCATGGACCAGATTGTGGTTTGTGATGTGGACAAGAATGGTGATGGTGTACCGCAGTGGTGGTGGAGGCAAGCAACCCATAAAGCCCTCTCTTACTTTCTGCCCAGAACTTTTGCTGCCACTTTTGGAGTGCTGAAGGTTGAGACAAGAATCCTGTCTTGGGAAACAATTCTGCTTCCCAACAATCACATGCACCACAGGGCTCTTGTACCATGCTGAAAGCAATGGTGATGCTGGTGACATCAAAGACACTTTTGCAGCTAGTAGGATTAGGTAACTAAAATATTTGATTGTACAGTGGCTGCTGTGCACCTCTCCCCTGCACTCCCCAAAAACAAAGGAGCCTTCTTTGTGTGGCCAACATTGAATGCAGGAGGGGTACTCTGCTCACAGCAGCACATTCCTTACTTTGGAACCCCTTATTTATGACATTGATGAAAGTGCCTATTTATTTGAAGAATGTTTGTTTATCCTTTCCTTTGCTGATCATTGTGCAGCACAGTGTAGCTTTGTCTGTGTGTGTTTGAACTGTTAGAGCAGCTCCAAGGGTGCCTGCAATGTGGCCCAGCAAAAGGAAATTGGATGAAGAAAAGCCAAAACATGCTGATTTGGCTCAGCAAAATAGTTTTGGCCCAGCATTTTTCCACAGGATGCTGAGGATGCTGGTAAAGGCATGGCAAAGCCCTAACACTGGCCATTGATTGGCTATATAGTTTGATTGGTTCAGGCGGGTTGCTATTAGTAGTCTCCCACCTCTTTGTAGTCCTGGTTTTTAGTTTCATGGGTGGGGTTGGAAGAAAAGTGAATAACTCATCTTGGATGTGAGAAGTATTTTTGCAGGGTCACATACTGGGCACCAATAGAGCTGCTCTTGTAGTGGGTGCTGGTTGATTGACAACAATATTGACAGGAACGCACTACCAAAAATGGCAAAGAGTCCTCAGAAGTAAAGCAAAGCAACCATGAGGCTCGTAATTTAAATCATACAGACCACTTGATGTTAAGCCATGGTGCCCACCTGCAAATTCAGGTCAGCATTGCTTGGGTATGCCATTCACTACTTCCAGGATGGAGGAAGCAACAAAACAGTGGTGGTTATGCACAAACCCAATGAATGCGGTACCCACTTAATCCACTGAAAACCTTTGCATGAACATGCACACAAGGTGCACAGGTTAGATTTGTCACAGAGAGGTGCATCTGCAACATTTCTGACGTCAACTCTCAATGCTCATGTATACATTCTCCCAACAAGGATTTGGGAGTTGAGAAGGGTGGGTTTTTGGAATTGAGAGTTCTCTTTATCTATTTCTTCTCTTTTATCTATTCTTTCCATGACGCACCATTATCAGAAATTTTGTACAACAAATTTGGCAAGGAGTTCACTTACCAATATGTTGTCATATATCCATATTTGGTAACTGAACTTTGAAGTGGGTGCAATGCTGTGCTATCCAACATTTGAGCCTAAATAACCCTCAGCTTATTGCCTTGGTTCTTGTGAGGACCTCATCTTTCTCACAAAAAATGAAAAGGTTCTTACAGTTTTAACACTAGCTCAATGATTAAAAGAGTGCACATCAAGGCTGACCTATTTGGCTGCGCACTTGCAGTCCCGACTCCTTCCCTGCATGAGAGTTCATCTGCTCATTCAGTGCAAAAATGGACTTTTCAGTTGCTTCCATCATGCTATTTTTTACATAGTAAGAGCAGCTCCACCCATGCTTGGTATTTGGGCCTTCAATAGTATTTCTCAAATCCAAGATGGCCCACCCATTACTTATTATTTCTCAAGCCCCACCTGTAAGCAAGAAAATTTTGTAAAAAATCAGGACTCTATTGAATTGCATTCTCATTACACGAAGAAGTGGTGTGAAGAACATAGAAGATGAAACTATATATACATTATGTGTGTCCCAAAAATTATTGACACCTAAGGAGCTATTAACTACTCTCCAACAAACATAATTAATACAAGTAAATGTCTTCCTAAGTTGTAGAAGGTCACGTCATTTTGAATTGTAGGTTGGATGTATGTCTTGAAAGCTCAATGGTAGTCATGTAAGAAAGTTAGTGATAAAAACCTTGACAAGAGTAAGATGTGCTAACCTAATCCATTTTTACATCCTCCTTCACACCTTAATGTGTTTCTAAACCATTTTTTCCTTAGACTAGATGGGGTCCTCTTGTAAAGCTCAGATTTCTAAACAATTAAGGATCTCTCAACTTTACTTCAAAAAATGGTTTATATTGGGTCGAGTGAACATTTGCCAAGCTATGTACTCCAACTTGGTTTCAAGAATTCAAATTGAATTCTCCTTAATGGTTTTGTGAAAATGTCAATGTATTATTCTACCATTGGAACATATGCTACTTCCATGTCTCCTACTTCATTCCTGTTTCAATTGCAACGATGCTGTAATTTCATGTCCTTAGTTCTTACCTACAAAACTAGATCTTTTACCATCTTGTTTGATTGTCACAAAAGACAACAATTGCCTTTACATCTAGATGTTCCATTTGCCATTCATATTGTGATGCAAGTCCCATAGCTATTTTTTCCATTTCCCGCTTTATAGTTGGTGCAAATGTCTCTTCAAAATCTACACCCTTTTATTGTTCAAAACCTCTTGCAATAAATCTCGTCTTTAGCTTTTTTAATATTCCATTTATAATTACTTTGCTTTTGTATATACATTTATTAGTAGTGGGTCTCCTCCCTTCTAGCAACTCCACAAGCTACCACATCTTATTCTTCATTATGGACTCAATACTCTTGTTTCATGGCTTGTTGCCAACTTGGGTGCAAGTAGCTACCTCCTTGTATGTTGTGGGCTATAGTTCAATGATTAGTTCAATGGAACAAATGTAATCCTTCATGTGCATTGGAGGTCCCCTATTCATTTCATTAGTTTTGGTATCCATCAATGGTATGTTTTGAAAGGTGGAGTTGATCCATTTTCTTCTTCTAACATTCCTTCTACACAAATTTGTTTGTCATTGTAAGGTATGTCTAACTCTCCACCAATCTCCTTTCCCTGTTGTTAAACTTGTACAATCTCACCTTCATCATGTGATTCCAAAGTTAATGGAATCCCACTTATTATTTCCATCACTTGCCTTTGTTGTAGACTTATGATTCCCATTATCTTTTCATAAAAATAACATTTTTAGTTACAATTACTTTCCTTGTTTGAAGATTGTAAAACCCATACACTTTAGAAGCATCATCATATCCTATAATTTATTTTGTAACAATTGACTCCAACTTGCCCCACTTACCTTTTGAAATGTAAACATATGCCATGCACTCAAAGGCCTTGAGATGTCCTAAAGCTTCAAAGGGCTCCTTTGTATTTTTGTTTTAATGAGAATCTTCCATTGGTTTTCAATGGGCTTTTATTTGTCAAGTGCATTGTTGCATTGACCACCTCCATCCACAAATAAGTTGGTAATTCATTTTGTGCAATCAATATGAGAAATCATGTAATTTGCAACTTGTCCTATGCAATTAAAAAGTGTCCTTCATAATTAATTTTAATTGCAAACTAATTGCAAAGGACATTTTTTAGGTGCATATGACAAGTTGCAAAGGACATAATTTTTCATAATGAACCATAGTCCTTGGACATTTAAGTATCATCCTATGCATTTTCACATCTACACCATGTGGTATGGTGTGCCTATTGTTAATAAACTACTTTCTGATGTCATGTTCAAAAAGACTTTGAATTCATCTAACATATATTCTCCTCCATGATTAGTCTTGAAAACCTTGATTTTCTTATCACACTTTCATTTTAAATCTATAACTTGAAAATTTTGAGTTTATTAAAAGCTCCTCCTTTGATTTTCAAGAAACATATCCAAGTTTTTTTTTTAAAAGAAAATCATTTATGAAACTGAAAAAAGTATCTAGAACCGCCAAATGAAGAGTGTGTAAATGGTCCACACAAATTAGAATGTAACAACTTTTCTTTTGATTTGATTGGTGAATGCCAACTTGTGGTATTGAATCATGACAAGTCTTCCCCATCACACATTCATCACAAAAGTTAATTGTCAATGGAATGTATGGCATCCTTGATGGGTACCCATGCTTTAAAATCACATGTAGTCCCTATTATGTTATGTGTTTAATTGCTTATGCCACAACTTGACTTTCGACATTATTTTTGTCAACAATAATTTAGTGTTGACATTTTCTATTTTTAGTTTGTAAAGTCCATCAATTTGAATTTCTCCTCATAATCATGACAAATTTGGATGGGTTTTCTGTAGTCATCAACCGACAATGATGAACATTAGTTAAACATTAGAATACCCTTGGAATAACACCAAAAAAACATGTGAAGAAGAAATTCATGTAACTTTGATTTGCAAAAATTTGAAAAATGTGACCCAAACACCTTAATTTGCAAAATAATCCTTGTTGAAAGTTCAACAAATATTTAGAATAGACTAAAAATGCAAATATCAATTGGTTAAAGTTGAAATGTGGTTGGAAATGTATAATAAATGTCAGCTTTTATATGTAGGCATTTATTTTTCAAGTGTGAATTACTTGTGATACAACCAATTTATTTTTCACACCACATGTTAGTAGTGTATTGGTTATTTCAATAATCAATTAATTGACAATTATTTTATTTTAGCCATAAAATTGGAAATGTGACAACTTCTTGTAGTCACATTTGGAAAAAATTCCTACCCTTCTAATGTCTAAACATGTTGAAAAACTTGTTGGTGTACCAAGAACACATGACAAATAATAATTGGTTGTAGTTTAAAATGGCAAGAAATTTATACCATGTCTTAATTTCTCATATGTAACTATTTGTTTCTCAAGTGTGAAATACCAATAATACACTCAATGTATTGCTCACACCTCATATTAATAGTGTAATGGTGCATTTTGATTAAATTAACAAATTTTATTTTACCCATAAACTTGGAAACATGAAAACCTTTTATCGACTTATTTTGAAAAGATCCCAATTTTACTATGTTTAGACATGCTAAAAAAATCCTTAATGTATCAAAAAATGTGGTAAATAATAATTAATTTTAATTGAAATATGGTGGTAAATGTATATCATGTGTCAAGTTTTCATGTGTAGCCATTTATTTCTCAAGTGTGAAATATTAGCAATACACTACATGTATTGTTCACATCATGTGTCAATAGTAGATTGGTGGGTTTTTACTAAATTAACAATTATTCATTACCTTGGAAATGTGATAGTCTCTTGTCCACGTATTTTGAAATTTTAGTGTATTTATATTTTGTAATGCATTAATGATTATCATATAGTAAACATAGAATTAGAAATAACTAGAAACATGGTAGCTTCTTATCCATGGAATTATTTCCAAAAAATCCCACCTTTGCTTACACAATACATATGTACCATGAGATTTATGATGATAACATAACGTGATCCATGATGACATAACGCACTATGGAATATGATGGATTGATTCATTTCCATTTCAATACCATTATTGTTTTTCCTAGTTTCCATGATCTAGACCTTTCCATTTAGAATAGGTTCTTGAACATGCATATAAAAGTCGCAAATCCCTCTTAGCTTTTACTTGTCATTGGACAACAACTTGTTTCATACAAGGAAATCAAAGTATTTTTCAAAATTTTGTTTTGTAATGCCTTTTGCTTATTGGGTTCCATTTCACCTTTGCAAAAAAAAAGATACATTGTTGTTTGTCTCTAGGTCTTAAAGAGACAAATTGTTGACCTATAATTGGAGATATCCCCTTTGGGATCCCTATGCTCTTTATCTACGACTTGGATTCAAATGTAGATCTAACTTCACATACCCTTCCTTGGAATTGGATATTGGAAAATTATGTGGATTTAATTCTTTATTTTGTAGACAAGTATTTGCACTAAAGTGGTTCAATTATCCTCCTTCATGACAAATACATGCGGGTTATTAAAGATATTCAAGCCTACTTTGAGGATTATCACCTTTGCATCAATGCAAAATGGCTAGTGATCAATAGGTTCCCATTCCACAACAATGAAGATCCTACTAAGAAGGTAGGCATCATGTTTTTTTCCATTTCTTAACTCGAGATTTTTTTTTCTTCCACTCTAATCTTCCATGTGTTTGTAGACATTCATGAACAAGGTGATGTTACTTATGTGAAAGGATAGTGGGTTTGGGTTCATTTCAATGTCTTTTGAGACGTTGAAAGAAGGTATACGTGTCAAGGATGGAGACATCTAGTACAATTGGATGACCATGTATTCAATGAGGAAATCCCACTTTAAACATCCCTTTAGAGCAAGGTAATAACTTCAAGTCGTGATAGCCAATCATTGATTCAAGCTTACTCTTGTCCAAAATCCATCATTGTGAATATGAATGTTTCCACAATGGTCAATTTTTTGGGTGTGATGTAATTGCCACTCTTCTTGCATTATTCTAATTTTGTCCACTCATAAATTTTGTTATTCATGTGTTTAAAGAACATGTTAAAGTCTTGGAAGGCACATCTTTAGGTTAAAGCTTTCCATAGATGTCTACAAAGAGCTTTGAGAAGGACATGTTGGACTCAAAGAACACATTGAAAGTTCATTCTAATAATTTATCATGATGAAAATTCATTAGTTCAAAAACACATGAAACTAGATTTGGATGGTGAATAAGTTGTTTTCACTATTATATTTAAAGATTTTGTTGCTCATATTTATTCATCAAACACTTACATTAATGTTTTAATTTTTCATGTAAAGGATTATACATCTAAAGTCATTGGAATTTGCCTTTTTTTCACTAAAAGAGATTTCTTTTGTAATCCCTCCACAATTTCGTTTTGCCTTTTTGTGTAGAAGAGCAAACATGGGCATTCACAAATGTCTAGTCTCCACCATTGTCTATTCCTACACCTACATAAGGAAACATTTACTTTTGAAGGGCTTAACATTGCCATAATGGAAATATTCAAGTTCCAAAAAATGTGCATCGATATGCATGATGGCTCAAACATTAATAACACATCATTTGAATAGTTTGATTTGGAAAAAAAAATCAAATATAAACTTGTAATAAACGAATTTAAAAACTTGATTATTAATATAGATTGGGGATGACCATATTTGGTTTATTTAATATAGCAAGTACATTCCAAAATTTATAACATTCGTAATAGGCCTAAAATTCAAAAATGTAAAATTTATTTACCAACTACATTTACTTTTTGAGCAAGGATCACGAATTACCCTACTTTAAGATGGTTATGCCCTTTTTGTAATATGAAAGGGTTTGGGGATAGGCCACAAGATTAGGTCATCATATTTGTGGTTTTAAGGATCAAAGGAAAGTTCAATAAGAAATCCATGTCCAATCATTCATTTTTCAAGAAAAGTTAATATATCATATACGTAACAATTTTTTTTCTTTTTGTCACAACACATCCTTTCTATGCTACTATAATTCAAAGCCATTGCATTTTAGTGCAAAAGTTTAGAGTATTAATTCTTTGTCAAGGTGTTGGGGCTAACCTTTTCACGCATAAAAATAGTTGCGATTCCAATTTTGGTTTTCATATATGTAGTGCATGTTGTTCTTTTTGTTTATTTTCAAATGAAGTTGGTCCTAGTTCCGGGTTTGAGATTACTTTCGGTTTTAGTTCCAATATCCAAATTATGTTCTTGTGTGGGACCTAAAAACCAACGAACTTTATAAAATTCATTATATTCAAGGATTGAATAGAATATTAATTTAAGTTCTATATGCATTTTTTATCATATTTAATAAAGTAAATATAAATGGTCATTGTCCATTGTGGGTCTTCATTGTTGTACACCCTTAAAGGGGTTACAATCCTACTCCCGCCCCATATTCCTTTTTCATTCTTTTTATCTTCAACCAACATTGCATATTTGTTGTTAATAATGGTGAACCTAAGATAATTAATCATAGAAATGTCAACAACTGTTGATATTTTTTTATTGGACTTCAGTTTTCAATGGTTGTTTTTGTTACATTTACAACATGTTTACCCTTTTACCTTTTGTAATTTTTGCTTCTAATGGGTTGGTTGTTTGTCCTTGCTATTTCCCATCATGGTCTAGATGTTGAAATGTTGGTTTCTACATGCATTTTGGAAATATTGTATGGCTTTTGAACCATGATTTCCAATACATCCTTTCTTTGATGGTGGTAATAGGATTCAAAGTACACTTTATCCTTTAAATCCACTAATCCTTTCAATGGAACATTCAATTATTTGTTATTTTATCAACAATTCTATTTAGACCATCTCGTGGGAAGTTATAATCCTAGAAACCAGTTTCAAAAATTTGTTGTGTCTTTCACAATTGCCTAACGAGTTTCAAAATATTTTTGTTCTTTCATTATATTCAATGATGTTCATGTCATACAACGAGAATATTTCCAATTCATTAATATTCATGTAGTTTAATGAAAAATCATGATTTGTATATTATGTAATAGTTGGGTGTGTGTTTGTGTTCGTTTGCATTGATTTACCATTTGCTTTGTTTAAAAGTTGCATGGTGTTGGATGCAATTTTAGTTTACTGCCAAGGTTTTCCATCAAGAACTTGAGAACATCCACTTCATAACAACCCATATCTTCCAAATGTTTAACGTTTTATCACGATTACTATTATTCACATATCTTTTTTTGGGAGTTCGACATGGGGGGAGTAAAGAATTCCTCACACTCTCTATGTGCATGATCATCTACCAAATCAATTGTCTTTGGTGCATATTCTATGCTTCATAAGGTCTTGAAGACATATTTTCCAACCCACTTTGTGGGTGACATTGCCATTTGGTTTCTCAACCATCATGGTGACTAGCCCAAGGAATAATCAAGTCCTTTGAGGCAGGGATAAATGTTTTTCATAATTGAAATGTTACAAAAAAATACCATTTTTCTTTTCTCATCTAGATGAAACATTTTATTTGAAACACTTGCACATACGTGTTTATAATTATTATGTTCTTGTGGATAAACTTTATTTTGCCCTTTGCTTTTCTAACCCATTGAAATGAAAAGGGTGAACATATGTGTGTAACTATAATTCAACTACTATGATGTCATTGAAAGTTTTTGCTTGTTCTTTTGTTTATCATTGGCTTAGTCTAATTGATTTGCATGAAGAACAACAACTACCCTTGCTTTTGATTCTCTTTAGAAATGCCTTGAACTTCTAAAAAATATAAGCAATCTCAATAACACATTCCAATATGATAATTAACATTGGAAAATTTGTAAAAAATTAGAATCATGGCCTTTAATACCACCTCCTTTTGTTTTAAACATTTTGCGATGAAGCTACCATTTAAAAAAATTCCCACTATTCATTTTGCAACTTACATTCATTTCTAACACAAATGTGTCATGCACTTTGTTGTACACAAAGATAGGTGATTCATAACATTGTCTTTTGGTTTTGATTCATTTTCCAGCCACTTTCCAACCATCAAGTTGCATGTTAAAAAAAAACTACACTCAATTTTGTATCCTTATAAATAATCAAAATGCCTCTTTACTCAAATTTTATAGTTTCTATTTGGTGGGTCCATAGCCCATGGATTATTTCTCCAAGGTTGCAACAAATTATTCAATTTTTTTAGAATAAACACACAAATCACAATAACATTTAAATCTTATAATCTTGTAATTTATCCTTTGCTACCTAAACTCTTACTTTTACCTTGAATTTTGACTTTATTTTTGCCAACTTTCTTTAGTTCACAACTAGATAGGACTTTAGTTGTGTTGGAGTCTAGCATGAATATTTATCATATCAACTCCTTTGCATTGAATTTTTACAATGTTTGGGATTAATGTTATTGTCACAAACTCCATTGGCTTTTTGTGAATCTATTGCATGATGGTTAAAGCAATTAAACAAAATGTGTCACCAAGAGTTTCACACATATCTTGAAGAACCCAATGTGCACATACATGTAATGAATAAGTAGCTATACATAGATATAAATTAACAAGACATTTGAAAGCAATTTTTAGTATGTGATGAAAATGACAATTAGAACAAAGTGATAATTTCGTGTCATTTTAAATGGCAAATAAGGTGCCTCGCAATTAAACTAGGAGTGCAAGTAGTCCACATGTGGATTGCCATGTTGTGTCAAGATTCTTCAATTTGTCACAAAATATTTGAATATCTGGATGATGTGACAACATATTTGGTTTTGTCAAGAAAGATTTTGTCCATGTCAAAACAATGTGTTAGGATTTTTTGTTTGATTTGGATAAAATACATTGAAGAATATTTCATCTTGATCATGGTCACTTGCTCACGAAATAGATCATGTTAAGGAAGTAATGCCATTTTTTTCTTATGATTTTTTACATGGTTTGTCATTCAATGGAAAGAAAATGCAATTTAACTTTTGATCATTAAAAAAGGAGGGTTGGTTTGTGATACTTGATGTTTACTAGTTTTCAACCATAGTTATGAAGATAATTGTATGTATTAATGCTAGTTGAATTTGAAATTACTATCAAAATTTTAAATAAATGATTGACAATTGTCTTTTGTCAACCTCTATAATTTATTTATAATACAACTCATGAATTATTTTTGAAAAAAAACTTTCATAAAATTTTAAGAAATGTCGGAGGAAGATGTTGGTGGGGATGTCACATATGTAAAATTTGGATATTTGTGTTGAAGCATGTGCATTAAATGGACATGGAAAAAGAATGCAAAGGGGCCAACCTGCCAAGGTAGAAGGCTTCTAGAACTAAATGAACATGTCTACAAATGACAAGAAAAATGTAATTTTTTTATTAATGGGGCATTTTTTCACATAAACATGTCTAAGTTCAGAATTTGGTGAACAAAAAAGAAAAGGCTTGACAAGGAAAGTTGAAATGAAACATTTTAAAAAAAAAATTAGAAAAAAAAATTGTTTAGGAGAAATGATGAGATTGAAAGTTTTGGGTTGATGGAAGAAGAATGGCAAATGTTTCATGGTGGAGATATTCTAGTTGAATGAATACAAGTTATAACAAATTTGATTAAAAACTTCTTGAGATATAGTGACAAGTCCGAAGAGTCAAATCACTATTCACATTTTCAAAGGTGGGTGGTATGGGATTGATAGCCCTTACATAGAGTGTTGAAGGTTTCAAGAATTCACCACATGAAAAGTTAAAATTTTTCAAATGTGATTGGTAGGATATAAAATATCAAGGTGCGTTACTTTGATTTCTACATAATTGTGTAATGGTGAATGCATGTTTTTGTAAGTAAAAAAGAGAGGGATGTGTCATCAAAAGCTTATCAAATGGTATTAAGATAATTTCTTGATGCAATGCACTACGAAAGGTTTTTGAGTTTTTGACAAGCTTCATAATTCTTTGTGTTATAACAAGTGAATCACTTAAGAGCCTTAAGAAGATTAGGACAAAATGCTTCATGTTCCCGTTTGAAGAACATAAATCATGCAATTCTAAATAATAATGTAATTAATGTAGTTGGAACCAAAATTAAAACCCTCCATAATTCACACACTTGATTGGACTAATCACAATCCAAACTTCTCACATTGAATCACAAACTCTTCACAATTGAAACTCTTGTGAGTAAGCACTAGGGTAGGCAGGCCGGTGTTCAAACACTTAAGGTAAGGTTTGCTCATTGCTTTTGTAGGAAGGCCCCATCGTTTGTAGTGTCCAAAGAGTAAATGGAGCCCTCCTCTTGATACATTTGTCGCAATAAAAATTGACAAAAACAGACTAAAGGTGAAAAAGTTACAACCTCCTGAAATAAGGGGGATTGTTTTTACAAAAACAATTCAACCAAACAAATCAAAGCCTATTTTCAAACCCCTCAATAAATCCTTAAACTTGTTATGTTTAGAGTTACAAGATGACTTGTAGAGCTTAAGATGGTGATTTCAAAGCAGTTTGAATCGTTCAATTTGAAAGTTATGCCACCGATGAAGTGGGAGGGGTCAAAATGAAGGAAAATGCAAAGAAAAACGTGTTTTGCAATTTGATTTTTTTTTTTTTTCCCTTTACTGCTCTTTTTTGGCTGCTCCTTTGGCTTTGCATTTCATTGATGACTTTAGAGCTTGAGAAGGCACTCCTATAACATTATAAATCACTGAAAATGGAGAAAATTTGAGAAAGATCTGCCAAAGTGTTGGGTGATAGGGTTTTATAGTAAATTATGTCACTTCTCGAGTCTAGTAGCTAGCATCAAAATGACATTTTCTTAACCCCCCAAAGTGGAAGGTGTGAAATTTACAAGGTTTGACTGAAATTACTTGTGATGAGTCAGGAAACCCCCAAACTTTAAACAAATAAAGTGGAAGGTGTGAAATTTACAAGGTTTGACTGAAATTACTTGTGATGAGTCAGGAAACCCCCAAACTTCAAACAAATTAAGTGGAAAAAAGGGAGGGAAAATAAAGAAAAGAAAAAAAAGAAACCCACCAATAGGGCCAAAACACCCCTTTTTCTTTGGACATTTTTGAAAGGAGAAAAATGTTGGACAAGTTTGACCTTTTATTACAACACAAAAAAACGAACAATTTTCAAAAGCAATGAAAAAGCGCCAGTATTATTAGACTGTTCATTCGAAGAACCAGCACGTCTAGCGAGATTCGCCCAAAAGAACGATTCTATTCGCTTCCGAAAGCTAGACGACATTACGCGAAAATGAGGACCACTTTCCGCCCTAGAACGTGGTCCTAGGTCTCGTCTCTTCCGACACGGCGGCGCCTCTTTCGCTACTCGGTTGTGTATTGGGTGGCAAAGAGGCAAAGTGGTAGGTCTTCGGTCTCCTCTATTGTGTTCTCTCTTCTCCGTCTCGTCGTCTCTTTTGTGGTCGTTGTTGTTGTGAGTAGGTAGCTCCTCGAGAGCCCCTGAGAAATCTGCAAAGTTTTTCTGTTTGTTGGGCTTGGAGCTTCGCTTTTTGAGCTTCTGTGGTTGAAGAGTCTGTTGCTGGTTGAACCCATTTGATCAAAAACAGGGACTTTACAGAGCTGTGAAAGTGTTTTTCTTGTCCTTTTGAGAGAGAGAGAGAGAGAGAGAGAGAGAGAGAGAGAGAGAGAGAGAGAGAGAGGTTTTATTGGAAAGACACAATGCAGTCGTCGCACTTGCTGCTGGAGGAGCCGATCAGGCTGGCTTCAATACTGGAGGCATCGGCTCCCAAGGCGTTTTCTGCACTGACCAAAATCATCGGGACGATGGGTCCGCAGTCACGATCGGTGGAAGCAATCGAGGATCTTCTGAGAGCTGGTATGTCAGTGGCCAGGTTCGATTTCTCGTGGGGAAATGAGGCATATCATCAAGAGACTCTGGAAAATCTGAGACAGGCAGTGAGAAACACAAGGCGTCTGTGTGCAGTGATGTTGGATACGGTAGGGCCGGAGTTGTGTGTTGTGAACAGTGAAGAAGTGGAGATTGAGCTGGTGGAAGGCGCCGTCGTCGTCCTCACTGCCGATCAAACCATCAAAGCCTCAAACAAGGTCTTGTCTGTGAATTCAGCCGCTCTTGTAACCGCGGTGAAGCCGAAAGACACCATCTTTCTCGGACACTATCTCTTCACAGGAAGTGAGACCACATCTGTATGGCTGGAGGTGAAGGAAGTCAAGGAACGGGATGTTGTGTGCACGGTGAAGAACACCGCCACTCTCACAGGCTCTCTCTTCGTGGTACATGCTTCCCAAGTACGCATGGACCTTCCTACACTGAGTGAAAACGACAAGGAAGTGGTATCCTCATGGGGACTGCGCAACCATATTGATTTCTTATCTCTCTCATTCACTCGCCATGCTGACGATGTGCGTGAGGCTCGCAAACTGTTGGACAAGCTCGGCGATCTTTCCCAGACACAAATCTTCGCAAAGATCGAGAACTACGAAGGGTTAGTACACTTCGATGACATTCTAAAGGAAGCTGACGGCGTCATCATCTCACGAGGTACCCTTGGGATCGATCTTCCACCAGAGAAAGTGTTCCTGTTCCAGAAAGTAGCCATCCAGAAATGCAACAGGGCAGGAAAGCCAGCGATAGTCACGCGTGTTGTGGATTCCATGGTTGATAATCCCCGTCCTACTCGGGCTGAAGCAACAGACGTCGCCAACGCCGTTCTTGACGGGGCGGATGGCATCTTGCTTGGAGCTGAGACTCTCCGTGGCTTGTATCCCGTGGAAACCATCACCACTATATACAACATATGCGGGGAGGCAGAGAAGGTGTTCAATCAAGCTGTCTATTTCAAAAGAGCAATCAAAGGGACTCCAGAGCCGATGCAAGCTCTGGAGTCCATTGCATCCTCTGCCGTTCGTGCTGCTACCAAAGTTAGGGCTTCTGTCATTGTGGTCTTCACATCATCAGGACGTGCAGCGCGCTTGATTGCCAAATACCGTCCCACTATGCCAGTTCTCTGTGTCGTGGTTCCCAGGCTGACCACCAACCATCTGCGATGGAGTTTTACTGGAGCTTTCCAGGCAAGGCAATGTCTTGTGGTGAGAGGCCTCTTTCCCATGCTTGCTGATCCTCGACACTCAACTGACAACACCACCAATGAGTCCATCTTGAAGGTGCTTCTCTTGAAACCCTCATCCCCCAAGCCCTAATCTCCTCTTGTCCTTTGTCTTCAGCAGGAAAGTGTGTTTCTTTCATGAAAGTTTTATGAACAAATAGGACCAATGATATGGTTTCTGATCCTTGACACTCAACTGATGAGTCACAATTGAGTTCATTTTGAAGGTTCTTCTTGAAACCCTGGTACCCCAAACCTTAATCTCCATGCATCCTTTGGCTTCAGCAGGAAGTGTTTCTTTCATGAAAGTTTTATGAACAAATAAGGATCTCCACACCAGCTTGTGATTGAACTTTCACCAGCTTAGAACCATGGGAGAAAGAAATCATTCCCAGAATTGCTTTGTTGTCACACACAGTCAATTTGTATGTCTCTGAATTGAAATGAGCTCATGGCTTTTACAACTTAGGTTATCAGAACCCAAATTGTGCTCATGAATCTACACTCACTGTCTGTTGGGGTTCATCACCTGTACAGAAAATTTACTTCAAAGCCACTCCAAAGTACAGTGCAAACAAATGTGCCCTTCTCACTATGTCTGCAAAGAATCACTGCTATCCAATTTTTACCAGCCCTGTTCAAGCTATAAAGGGAACTTGGGTGAGCTTTTTCAGAAAGAGGTGCAACAGTACCTAAGGGTGTTGTGGACTACTGTGCAGTCAAGCTAAAAATACTTCCATGGTTGTGGTGCATTGCAGGTTGCCTTGGATCATGGAAAAGCTGCAGGCATCGTCAAATCACATGACAGGGTTGTTGTATTTCAAAAACTAGGGGATTCATCTGTTGTCAAGATCATAGAGATTGACTGAGTTGGAATATGTTTGTGCCTGTTCCGAAGCTGTTTGCAAATTATGGCATCTTGACAAAGACATGCGGATAGTTGCAGCTGATTTTTCATCATCAACAGCAATTTGAGCTGAGGTATGTCGTTATATTGCTCGAGGTCGGTCAGTCAATTTTTAGCAATCAATGGGTATCCGAGTGGGTACTAGTTTTGCAGTCTTTTAAGGTATAACTGCCACCTCTTCTTATATGAATTTGAGTTTTTGGAATCATTATATTGAGTCTAATATTAGACTTGTTCAGTTTTTCATGCTAAGCTATTCTTAGTGAGAAGGTATGTAGCTGATCCCTTAGTTCCTGATATCTCTGTTTTCTCCAACTTCATGTATTCCGACAAAGACTCTATTGATGATGGCATATACACCAAAATCTTTTTATGTGCTTAATTGTTCTTCTAATGCTTCTCTCTTGTTTTCTTCCATTTAACAATATCCCATGATTCCAAAGGCTATAACATTGACACTTTTAAAAAGTACTCTCTGCCAGAGTATGTGGCTATCAACATGATTCTTCTAAAAATAATTCTTTGCAGCTCAAATGGTGTTGCAGCTCAAATGGTGAGCTTAATCAGTCTGCTGAGAGGAAAGTTTACTCTTCGAAGTTTCCTGTCAGACTAGGCCAGAGGTCTGCTTAAGAAGGAAAACCCTTATGTTCAATGTTTCCATGCTTAGAAGTTTCCAAATGAGTACTTGAAGGGCTTCTTAATCCCAGTGTGGCAAAGCCCGTGATGCTGTCTTCAAAAGATCATGCTTTTGAACTTTGTATTGTTTTGTCCTTGCTTTCTTCCTTTTCTCTTGTTTAGAGGTTTTCTTTTCTGACCTGCTTTCCTCTTGTCGTTCTTCTAGTGTTTCTCTTTTTTGTTCTTGGTTGTTTTGGTCTCTCCTTCTCTTTTAGCAAGGCTTGTTGTCAGTCTCATGGCAGGAACTCAGTAAGTTGGCTAATGCTTGACAATTGACCTCCATACAAAAACCAGAACTGATAAAGTCAGTGAGGAGGTTATGGTAGGTGTGTCAATACCAAATTTGTTTCTGTTTGAAGCTCTGAACATGCGCATGACCGTGTTCTTGTTGAACCTTGATCCTTAGGTTCTTGTTTTTGTTCTCCTTGTTCATTAGAGTTGGGTTTCCTCTTTTCTGTGTTTGGTGATATATTGCTGATATTTTATCAGGTCTGAATCCTCTAAGGTGTCAGTGTGATGTCTGAAGTTTATTCAGGTTGTCACTTAAATGGAAAGCATGGAGAAGTTCTTGGTACTTCGGAACTTTTGGTCTAAAACCTTAGTAATTTAAAGCGGTTTGAGGGGAAGTGATTCCAGGCATATGGGGTGTGTATGCTCCACCGAGACCATGTCCTGGGGAGTGTTCCATACAGCTGCTGTTATTGTTCACATTCTGTGTCTGTGATGGTTGCAAGCAAGTTGTGTGCATGATGGGGAGGTCTGTTTGCTTGCAAGCACATAGGGTGAGTTTGTTTGGGCCTTCAATTTGATGAGGCAGCAAAGTAGTGGGATTTTCTAGTCTTCAATTGTTAGATTTCGAGTGAGTATCAACAGGATTATGCAAACTGTGCAGCCTTTTTGAACAAGCTTTGTGGATCAAAGTTGTTAGCAGTGGTGCATACAAGCTTTTTACTCTGCAACTGTTGTCTCTTACTATATATACATTTGGAGCTTCTGAACCATCCAATCAAGATTGTAGACTAAGGGATTAGTCAACAGAAACCCATTGTGATTGCATTCTCTCTTCTCCCTCTCTGCTTATTACTGTCATTTGCATTTCCAACACCTAGGTCTGCTGAAGGAGGACAACAATACTCGGACTAATTTTCTGCATATTTGAATTTTTCATTCTCTCTAACTATAGCTTTTGTTTGCAGTACCAGTTTCAATTCTTTGTTCATCATGAACGAGTGCACTTATTGCAACGTGCAGAAATGAGAATTTGACAGTTGAGTGTGTTAAAATGTAACAGTTTTTGTGGTTAGCTATCTTCAAAACTAGGAGGTGAAATGAAACTCAAAAACTGTGGTCTGTGATGGATCTCTTCTACTGAAATTCTGGCAATGTGTTTGTTATAAGCTGCAGCTCTAGCATGAATCAGAAGCCATAGAGCTTCAGCTTGTTAATCTTTTGTGGAGTGCATTCTTCTTACATTTGGACTATGAAGGAGTTATGCAAACTGACTTCCCTCACATGCAATCCAAAGAGCTGGAAGGTGCTCCAAATTTGTGCATTTTATATTCATGGTAACAACATAAGAATTCTTTGGTTGGTTGCTCCTGATCTATCATGGTTTACATACTCTTGCAACAAAGCTAGTTTGCTCTACCTAACATGGTCTATGCACTTGTGCAACAAAGCTGCAATGTACCTTTCCTTTCTTCTTTACTTGGGAATTGGCTGAACAAATTCCAATTGTTGGATGATTTATGGAACCTAGAACTATATATAAAATAGATCTGATAAATCATTGTCACTGGAATTTGCTTTGCAAATGGGAGGTGCGGGAGTCATTGATCATTAAATTCATAGGAAATGATTGAAGGTCAAGAAGTTTTTCTGAAACAACGTTTTGGAGCTCGGTATCAAATTATGAGTTGGGGATTTATGGATGAAATTTGGTAGTAAATGATTGAATGCAAATGAATTTTTCTGAACAATCTAATGCGAGGTGAGGTTTTCATGGATGGGGGAAAAAAAGGTCCTTGTAATTGACTGAATGCAAATGAATCTTCAGAACTTGTTATCAAGTTGTGGAGTGGGGATTCATGGATGAAAAAATCCTGATAAGTGAATGCAAATGATTTTCCTGAACTCATTATCTAATTGTCAAGTGGGGATTCATAGATGAAAAAATCCTAGCAAGTGACTGAATGCAAATGATTTTCCTAAACCTGTTCATTATATACATGTGAGGTGGCGCTTCATGGATGAAAAATCATAGTAAGTAACTGAATGCCAATGATTTTCCTGAACTCATTATCCAAATATGAGTTTGGGGGTTCATGGATGAAAAAATCTTGGTATGACTGAATGCAAATGATTTTTCTGAAATTCTGATCTAAATAAATATGAGGTGGGGATTCATGGATGAAAAATTCCTGGTAAATCACTGAATGCAAATGAGTTCTTCTGAAGTCGTAATCTAAATATGAGGTGGAGGTTCATGGATGAAAAGATCCTAGCAAGTAACCGAATGTGAATGACTGCCTGAACTCATTATCTAAATGTGAGGTGGGGTTCGTGGATGAAAAAAATCCAGTTGCAGACACAGAGAGAGAGAGAGAGAGAGAGAGAGCGAGAGAGAGCGAGAGACGTTTGCCATTGTTCTCTCTGATCGCACTTTCCCGATATTCTAGGGTTTCATGCAAAGTTCCTTCTTGGTCTATGTCTCTCTCCGTTCCTATCGCATCTTTCTTTCTTACAGAGTTTCTTGCGGTTATCCTCGCTTCTTGAAGGCTTTTGGGAGTAGCCATGATGATCGGTGAGTTTTTTTCAACCTTTTTTACGCATTTGCATACTTTTTGTTTTTGTTTTTTTTTTTTTCCTTACGAAGAATTGGATAGGTCTTGAATTTCTGCACAAGAGTGTTCTTTGTCGACCGCGGTTTGGCTGGCAACTGGTATGTTTGAATCTCACTTGCCCCTGTTGCTACGATGGTCAGTCTCACTGAGTTCTTCCTGCTCACGATCTGGCAAATCATCTTCGTCTGAACTCCAAACCTCAAAAAGCGAGGTCAAACCAGTCGTGCCTTGCAAAATTTCGACAAGACTAGGGTTTTGTTCCTAGAAAACCAGAGTGATTCATTATTCTTTTTGGGTATTGATGCAGCCTAACGTGAGGAAGCTTTGTGTTCAAGAAGCATTTTGCATCTTGGTGGAGAATCGTGGTTCCAATCACCTAGTACTGGTGTTTGGGAGTCAATCGATCAGCAATGGCAGGACTGATCAAGAACCTCCGTGTGACCAAGACTGGTAGCAGTTCACGCACTCTTGAAGAAGCTCATCGGCGGTCCATGGACTTCTTCAGAGAGGCCTGTAGAGCATTGCCTGACATTATGGACCGGTACAACCTCCAAGAGGTCACTACACTTTCAGAGTTGCGCTCAAAGATTGCAGCAGAGTTTCGGAAGCATTCAAAAGTCACCAATCTGAAGGTGTACATGCCATATCATGCTTGTTACTCAGATTCTTCTGGGGGCAGAGATTTTGCTGAATGCCTGGCTCTCTTTATGATATGTTGCATTGTTCAAACCCTATTTGATGAATTGGCATTCTTTCTATGGCCTTCCTTTGCACACTGAAATTCCAATACTTGAATTTGTTAAGGGAATCGATGCAACCATGGTGAATAAATGTTTTCTATAAGTGCAGGTTGTTGATATGTTGGTGTTCAAGGGGCAAGAGGAGCTGCAGTATTGCATTGATCATTCCAAGCAGCGACACCATCTTCTTAGTCAGTACATCATTGGAAAGGATGGGCTAGCTGGAGATGTACACAAGCTTGGGGAGACAGACCATGGAGAGTCAGAATTCTTGAAGAGCTTTTACCGAGGCAACAGCTAAACCAAGTCTGTATGCCCCATTATGAAGAACTGTGTCTACTTACTGGTTGTTGGAAGATTTCTTTGATACTCAGGAGAGTTATTATCCTTCTTGTCTGTTCTATGGAAGAGGCTTTAGGAAATTACGCAGAACTTCCTCCTCCCTGCAAACATCCTACATCTCTTCTTTCACTGTCACTTCTGTTTGCTGTTAGTCCAGATTGCAGACATATTCACATGCCTAGCACCTAAGTTTCAGACAATGTCTTTGCAGGAATAGTATCCCATCTTCCAGACCACTATGATCCTGTGTAGTACTCTGTTTCAACTTTGCATTGCTTGTAACATCTAAGTGTCACTCAGATTGGATTCCAGATCAATACATGCAAGAGTTTAGATTTGAGGGATGGCAATGAAAATGCTCAAGTCCTTCATGCACCAGACCTGCATATCCTACAGTCTTTTCAGTTTCAGATCTGTTTGCATCCAATATTGGAAACTTCATGTTCCTGGTTTTGGGTGTTTTGTTTCAAGTCTGGGCATGTAGTAAGAATGTAGGCCAAATATGGTGTGTTGATCAGATTCTCTTATAACCTGATGTGCCCAGGAAGGTCTAATTCTCGTGCACTCAAAGTTGTATGTCATGTTTTGATAGTCTTGGAGAAAGAACATGCAAGTTTCTGAGTCCAGGAGAGACTAGTGAATGTATGGATTTATTTTGATGTGGTTTTGATGCAGCTTTTGTTCATGTGGCTGAACTCCTACCAAAGATTTCCTTCTGGTCTGCAGGAAGCAGATGAACTTGGAAAGGAATGGACAGCCCCAGAAGAGAAACTCATCGAATTGAAAAAGCTAAGGGCAGCTGTGTAGGGGGGCTGCATTGGCAATATGCTTGAAATGAATTTGATTTTGCACGAGTCAGTTCCAAGTTATTTTCTGTGAAGTTCAGGAACCACAAAGGTGTGCAACAGGGAACTCCCAGTCATGAATGGATGTCTGCAATGGGGGGAGCTCTTTGAAGCACTCAGAACAAGAAACTATGACCTGCAACCTAAACCCTGCAATTGTCTCATTCAGATAAGCTTTCTCAGCTCCTTCAGTGAGTAGTCTGAAACAGCATGTGATAAAATGCCTTGCATGGTGATCCAGACCGAGGCCTCTCTTCACCTTGAAAAGAGGAAAAGATGGTGAGCAGTAAGCCCACAAGCTAACAGGAACTGTGGAGCTCCTGGAGTTCTGGATGATTTCACTGTAGGGCTTAGAGGCTTTTTGTGATTGCTGGAGGAACCCTCTATAATCTCTTCTGCTCTCTATGTTGTAGCCAATGCAACCAGATCTCTGAGGCATGTGGTATCATTGGCATGATAATCCAAACGTGTGATATTTCAAGACCTCCATGAAAATCATTGTGATGTGCAATTCTCTTATCAAATGTGCTGTGACAGTAATTCTCTCTCCAAATTTTTTATTTCAAGACCTCAATGAAAATCATTGTCATGTACAATTCTCTCATCAAATGTGCTATTGTAAGCTTGCCATTTCCTGTCTGAAATGTTGTAACTTCTTTCATCTGAGGGGGTTTGTAAGAAGTGCCTCAGATGCTTCTGAATGCCAGAATGTCCTTCAATGCACCCAATGATGACTTGCAAACAAGCCTTTTCTATAGAAAGGAAACAAGACAGGGAAAGCAGGAGATTCCTATAATTGATTTTCAACAGTTTCTTCAATTCATGAGAAGACCCAACTACTTTATTTAGCAAAATTGGTGAATCATCGTCCTTGAGAAGTCTTTTTTTACCTCTGGTATGGCAGTTCCTTCTTAGAAAGCCTGGCTAGAACCCAAATCTGTGCACTCCAGTAGTTTGCCTTGTTGTCTTGTTGAGTTTTGTTATGTGGATGTAAGCATGGCATAGTTGGAAAGAATGCTCACCATATCCTTGCTTTTCTTGTGAATCTTTTTTTGTCATTGTTTAAGGTACTCCGACTAATCTTTGATAGTGTGTTCATGGATCATGGTGTGACATTACTCAATCTCCAACTCTATAAGGTTAACATGATCCATTATTTTGACTACTATTATGTCTTGCTTTCATTTTTGGCTTCAATCATTAGTGAAAAGACATTTGTCTCTTTGTGTTGAACTCTTATGCTTTTAGGTGTAATTTGAGTTGTTAGAACATATAAGATGTGCTCATGATGTTTGACAAATTCATGAAAAAATGTTGAGTTGGAATTGCTACCAAAATCATCAATGTCCGCAATATTTACCTTCGGTTGCTATGCAATGAGCTATTATTCTATTGGATGTTCATTTGGTACACAATTGTTGCTTAAGAGCTTTTGCATGAAAGAACTTGACTTTGTGGAATTGGGTGTTTATCTATTACGTCAAATTCTTATACTAGTATAGTGTAATTTGCATCACCTTTCTTCTTCAAGTCTCACACATCAATCAATGCATTGATGATATGCTCTCCCTAAACACTGTGATTGTTTCATAATGTTATTTATTGAATTGATGAGGTAAATGATGGTTAATTCCTAGAATGATTTATATGGTGCCTAGTTCTTTGTGATAATTTGAAAGCTTTGTATAGTCACTATTGAATCCATTCCATTTGTCTATCTACATTCTTTTCCTTTCTTGGCACTTTGGCATGAACGTTTTTTTTGTTGTTCTTTTGTGATTTTGCTCTATTGTTGTGCAACAAGCACCATATGGTTGGATCTAGCAATTCTTTTTGAATCGCATGTCAATTTAAAAATGTTTACATTCGATTGATACTACTATTTTGTTAAGTTCCCCAATTCTATGTCTCTAGTGTGAAATTTCCTCTTCTTGATGATGATGGTTTTTTTTCGTAACTTTTCTTACTAACATTAAAATGTTTCCTCTAGATATTGAAGTGTTCATCTTATTTTTCAAAATAAGGTAAAATAAAATTGCATCTATTTGTGAAAGCCTAAGGGCTGCCAAAGTTGCCTGGGCAAAATAATTTCCCAAGTCCACTGATGTTGTGAAAACCGAGGGACTTCCAAGTTGCTCCAGAAAAAAGAAGCCCCAAGTCCAATGAAGTTGTGAAAATCTATGGCCCACCGAGTTGCCCAGGGAAGAATAAGCCCTCAGACCTCATCAAAGTTGTGAAAATGGAGGGGCAAGAATAAGCCCAAATCCATTCAAATTGTGAAAACCTAGGGGCTGCAGAAGTTGCCTGGGGTAAAAATAAGCTCAAGTCCATTGAAGTTGTGAAAACTTAGGGACTTCCAAGTTGCCCAAGGAAAAAAGAAAGCCAAGTCCATTGAAGTTGTGAAAACCTAGGGGCTTCTGAGTTGCCCGGGAAGGAATATTTTCTTCCAGGAGTGTTTGTGTGTGTGTGTGTGTGTGTGTGAGTCTCTGTCTGTCTGTCTGTCTCAAAGGGTCCACAGAATCGAAACGGCCGAGATTCTGGGAGGCGTTGAAGGCTTTCGCACTCCATACTTCCGTCCCTGATCAGGAGCAGCAGCAGAAGCCCCGAAAGCATCATCGACACCCAAACCATTTTGTTGAAGTTACCCACCAATACCAAAACCTCGCACGCAAGCAAGGGGTATGTATCCAGGATTGGTATTTTTGAATCTTCTCCTTCGTTTTTCAGCCGCCAAGTCCTCTCCTAACCAGATTTAGGAAGGTTACGGTACACCTATCAGGTCACTCTTTGCAGCAACGAGAAATTTCGTTCCTAAGCAACCCTCAATTTCACCAAGTTCCTACGAAACAACAACAACAACAAACAACCCCACACCCTCTTCTCCCTCCCTCCCTTCTCTCATAATGAGACTTCACCAGTTCCGATCCGATAATTAGAGAAAGTACTCGGCTTGAAACTCGACGTCCTGCATGCAGCAATATTGCAAATGCCTGCGGCCCATCAAAAAAATTATCGTGGGAAAATCCTGCTGGGTTTCTGACAAATACAACGTCTATTGACTGAAACATTTGCTGGTTTTGCTTCTTTGGAAAACCTCATGCATGCAACTTGTTCTTTTGTTTTTAGAGCATAATTTTGATATGTTTGTTCTCGAGTACAGGGGAAAAGAGATGTTTTTTTTCCCCCTTTTCTTTTGTTTGGAGGTTCTCATGTGGAGGTGGAAAGATCTATGAAAGCAATTAATGTGCTTGATTAGACCACGGGAGAAACACCAAAGTTGTAAACGTTGCCCACATATCATTTGTTCTATATATGTGCGCAGAAGATTCGACGATGCCGGATCCCCCCTGTTGCGAAGAAATCTGCGCTACTGCTGGTACATGAGTTTTGCTGGGTCTGATTTATGAAGAATTGTGATCAGGAGGTTCACAATCCAAAGATCTCAGATTTCGAAATTATCCTCATGTGAGACTCTGAGTGCGTGATCTCTCGCATTGTGGCTATAGTTGGAAGACAAAAACACATTATCAAGCACCGCTGTAGCAACAGGTTCTGCAGATTGCTTTGGACTTTGGTGAAGACATGGGGCAAAGGAATCGGAGCTTGTTCATACAGCAGGTGCACATCCAGATCTCATGCACAACATTTGAAGAATGCTTGACCACCACACAGGATTAGACTCTAGAGGTTTCTTGTACAGCCAGGATTCCAGACAGAGAGACACACATACATGCAAGAAAGAAAGAGATGCTTTGCCTTTGATGGTCTTTTGTTATCCGGGGTTCAATACTTGCCACATTTCCATAGAGATACTTCCTTAGCATCTTGCAATATGAGACAGCCCAGATGCTCTTCTACATCATACTAACATTGAGTAAAATCACTGGAGGTGTTGTACACCTTGTAACGCTGCAAGGAATTATTGCTGACCTGGTTGAGAGTAGAAAAGAAATATGGTCACTACTGTTGCTTGACTGTCTCTGTTGCTGGAGTTCATGTGTAGCTGTTGGAGAACAACTATTTTGATGATGAAGAGGATGATGATGAAGAAGATGGTGGGATTCATAACTGGGAGGGCAGAGCTACTACTATGCCTCTCTTGAGGTTTTCCTTCATTCAAAAAATGACTCTGTTATGTACTGCACTCTGGAGTGTCATGTGCAGTAGAAACACCAAGTTTTTGCTGGCTTGCGCATACATTCTTCTGTGATTGGTCAAGTCCAAATAGCATGTTTGAAGCACTTTCTCTAAATATTAAGGAAATGAATAAAAATCAATCAGTTCCGAGACTACTTCTGGATTATGCTCAAGTATTTTCTGTAACAGGAATCAAGTTCAGGTTGTGGGGAGAAGCAGCCCAGGCCAAGGTGACAAACCAGAATCGACAGCTGACCATCTGAGCTGTGATGGTGAAGACAAACCAACAAGTGGAGATAACAGACAGCTTGGAGGTGGTGTGAAATCTGATAGGGAGGAGGAATCTTCAGAGGCTAGCAGTCAAGATGCAGTTCCACAAAACAGTTTCTTGAAGATTGGAGGAGGAAGTCGTCAATTGTCAGTGGCAGCTGGCATGATAAACACAAGCACATCTACTACTTCCAAACGTCATAAAACCATCACCATGGAACTGTCTGAAGATCTTGACAGCACATCAGGAACTTCCATAGGTTGCAAAGATGAAGTTGACTCGAAACCCTCTGACATAGTGGTGGATACAGATCATCCAAGCGAAGACATCATGGGTCAAGGCCAAGTTGGATATCAAGCAGAGCACAACAAAAAGCTTGAAAGGGGAAATGCATTTCAGAATTTGGAGCTTGAAAGAGGAAAGGGATGTCAAAACTTGGAATGCTCAACATCTGACAGTAGTGCATCTTCCAGTGAATGTAGTTTGACCAGAAGGCTGTCACTTACAACAGATTGGATCCACAATTGCACAGTTCCTGTAGCAGCTGCTGAAGTGTTGAGTTCTAAGGAAGCAATCTCTACCAGCTTCGCTGAGTCTTTTACACAAGAAGCATGTATCACTCAATGTGTTAAATTGCTTACGATTGCACATAGAGAAGTTGAGGATTTTATGACAGAGTCAAAAGTTGAAGAACCTGCCATAGCTGTTACAGGGGAGGACAAAACAGTATTCACCAACAATGGTCAGCAGAATTTCTTCTTCAACCCACTGACGGCAGTTGAGCAAAGCCAGCTTGAGATTCTGAGCAGGAAAGGCAGAACAAATGGTCTGGGAATTGAAACACCTAAGTCACTGGAATGGAAAGAGGAGGAGCCAAGTTTAGTTGAGGATTCACCGATCCAGCACCCTCCTCTAGCAGCTGACAACAGAGGTAACCATTCTCCTACCCCTCACAATTCCCTTGCAATGAACCATTTCTTACCTCCTCACAAGCTCTGCATAGAATTCGAGCATGTGCTCTGTCATTCAGTAGGAGAGGAATGCAGGTATGATTGGCTTTTCCTTTACTATCATGGCATTAGAACATAGCTCATCCTTGGAAAGTTTCTGGATCACAAGCCATTTTTGCATGGACATAAAGGACAATTCTTGGCTTGCTCTTTGTGAGCTCAGTATCTGAGAATGATGAGCCTGAAGTGGCCAAGGCTGCTCCAGTATGGTTCAAGGACAAAGAGGTGATGGAACCTGACCTTAACGTTTGGACTGGCCAAGTAGTTGTTCAATCTCAAGATGCATGGCTTGAGCTTGAAGTGGAGAAAGCTGTTGCAATAGAGGAAATGACTGATGGGACACCAGAAGGTGAGCTTAAGCGCTCTGACATTGTTGTGGCAGAGAATACTTTGGAAAATACCAGTACTGTTGAAAGCACACTTAAACTGGATCAACAATCAAAAGCTTTGGTTCAGATGGAAGCATCTTTCACTAGATTGGAACCACAGCATGAGCTTTCACAAAGGGAGTCTGAAGAGATTGTACCTATGACAGCAAATGGTACCATTGTGACCACTGAAACTATTGCTCTTGAGGGAACACGAGCTGCTGGATGTGGAGGAGGGTATTTTGACAAGATCCATGCAGCAACAAGGAGGAGATGTAGCCTTGCTGCAGGAAATGAACATGGGATGGGCCATGACACTGGTATACCTCAATTTGCACCACCTGGGGTTTCCATACTTCCAGATGATAGGGAATTCATATCTGCTCCAAGTCTATCCAACAAGAGTCCCATAAGGGTAGCTCATCAACCCTTTGGTGCTGGAATCGGCTCAGATCTGGAAGCATCACCTCAGTTGGCCTTCGGATATCCTCTGGATGATTCACAACAGGCTCAATTGCATTCTCAGATTCTTGTGTTTGGAGCCAAACTGTAAGACCACTAAACCTTGTCCACTGTCTACCAACCCTTGTGCCTGGTAGTTATCAAAATCATGCCTGACATGTTGTGTGATGCTGCTGCTCATGCTGTAAGCTCTGTGAATCTGTTTGTGCCAAAGACATCGCAATTTCAATCAAAGACCACTAATAGCATCTCTTGTTGGGGGCACATTACAGGAAGAGAAAAGTACCAGCAGATGCTCTAACAAGGACATCTGTGGGAACTCTTAGAGGTTTGTTCATCACACTCACCAGGTTCTGGTTTTCTCATTTTCATTTGCAGTTCCAGATTTTGTTGAGCATATAAAAACCCTTATTGTTAACTCATGAAAATTATGCTTCTTCATCATCAACTTCCTCCAATGTTGATCAAGCTGGTGTCATAGGTGTGTCAGCTGTGGATGGAGTTTTGAGCAACAAGAAATTGCTGATGCCTGTTGAAGATTCTCCCATTGAGGCTGAGGACTATGAGAGGGACTTGAATCCTGGTCTAGCTAGCATGGAGACCACAACAATTCAACAACCACTTGGAGCTGTGTTGCTTGAAGACCTGGAAACTGCGAGTTCTGTATCAGCACAGGATGATGGCAAATTAGAAAAGCAGCTGGGATGGGGTGTGCTGTCAAAATCAGAGCTGGAGAGAGAAACTCCAGTCCAGGTGGAGTCAATGGAAAAAGCAGCCCCGGCAGATATGGTGACTCATGGCTGTACATTACAACCTCTGTCTGGGACAACAGTGAACATCTTTTTTCCAGCCACGATGGCAACCAACATAGCCATACCTGAATGTTGCATCATGTCAACTGAAAGGACCAGTTCTTCAGAGGCTAGAGCATGGAAGCGTAAGAAAATACACAGTCAGAAGGCAGATAATGACATGGTTCTTTCATCTATAGCTGACGCAGAGCAGCAGCAAAGTACTATATCCTTAGCTGCTTCAGCAATTGCATTGATCCCACAATTGCAGACACGAGTTATGCAAGATGTTGTACAGTATGAAGCTTTTAGAGATCCAACCACAATTTTTTATCAGGATGATCCTGTAACTCCCCCTCAACTTATTCAGAGGCAGCCACCAATGGATGACTACCAAATGGACAAGCAGCTGCAACAGGCACAGTGTCTTGCACAGGATGCAATTATATCTGCAACAACAGCCCTCACACAGACCCATTATATTTGGGCACAGCTGCAGGCTCAGAATCCATGTAATGGAGTAGCTGTGAGAGAAGCTCAGATTGCTTCTGTAACAGCAACAGTGATGGCTGCTGCTTCCATCAACAAAGCTGCAGCTGCAGCTGCCAAGGCTATTGCAGAGGCTTCCAATGAAACTTTGCAGCACCTTGCTTTACAGCGAGGTCAACCTTCAGTCCAAAGTTTGACAAATTATGCAGCTGTCCCCCAAGTTCTTGGGTTCCACACAACACACAACCAGGACTATGAGGCAAGTGGTCGACCTATGCAGGTATCTGAACTTTCCCTTCAAAGAGGTGAAGTATGAGTCAAGCTTCTCATGTCCCCCTCGGTATACGTGATGTGCATAACAAGGAATTCTGTCATGGTGACCTTCCCTCATCAGGCATTGTAGCTCTGGAAAACCTAGTGGTTTCATGTGCATGTTTGCCACTCTTATTCATGTTGTTCTGCACTGTCTCTCAAAAGGTTGTCAATTCTTTTTCACTGCTTCTTCCTTCCCTTCTGCACATGACAATCATCTCTTGTTTTCCTTGCCCTTCCTAGCTGGGGTTTTCTTGTTCCAGGTTCTTGCTCTTATTTCTTGTTGTCAATTCCTGTCAAGTGGGTGGCTGGCTCAAGTTTTTACTCTGCATTTGGATGCTGTAACTGGCTTGTTGCCTCTCTATGCATTTATATGTCATGGTTACACCACATTCAAACTGGAGTGGTTCAGTTGAAGGATTTCCTATATGGAGCAATGCAGGGAAGACAACTGACATCTGAAAACTGCAGGTGGTAAGTGGGATACATACTAGGAGATGTCGATCAGTCAAGAAGAGACGTAAATGCAAAGCAGTTTGGCCATTGAAAACATTACCCAAGAGGGTGAAGGACTCCACCTCCAAGCGACCAGCAAAGGTCAGACAGGTTAAGGGCTTTGCTAGGAGACATAGAAGAGGTAAGCCCAGAATGGCAGGATACAGAGATGTAGACTCTGTGATCCAGGAGGGGAGGCAGTTGTTTGAGAAGTCTTCAGGAAGAGGCCCATTACGACTGATGGCATCCACATCACAGGTCACCACTGCTGAGAGACTACAGTTAGTGAAAGTTGGAGGTGTTCCAAATACATCTGAGACGATCAAGCCAGGTTCTCATGTAGAGGTGAGTTCTTTGTTAGTGACAGACACAAATTGTACACAAATGACTACTGCTCTCCCTTCTCCATGGCTAGACAACTTGTGCCAGAAGACTTTCTTTAAGGATTTCTTTTTGTTGATTCTTCCTGATGTGATTGATGTGCATCAACATAAGAGGAATGGGACCCAGTGGTTCTTCTGCTCTCATAACCTCTGATCTCTCCACTCCTCGTGACTCCACTTTACATGCAGGTCATGTCTGAAGAAGAGGGTCTGCGAGGGGGTTGGTTTTCTGCAAAAGTTCTTGGGATGAAAGATAAACAAGCACTTCTGCTTTATGATGAGCTTCTTGCAGAAGATGGTCCTTTCCTTTCCTCCTCATTTTTGTTTATCAGGTCCTATGGAAGTTGTATGTGATTTCGTCTTGATCTTTGTTTATTCCCCCCTTTTGTTCCTTCCCTGCTTTCTACTGTTGTCATCACACTCTTGTGTTCTAAGAATTACTGTGGATGTACATCAGGTTCATTGGGTTCTCTGGCCTGTGTGATCCAATGCAATTCAAGCCCTTTCTGTGTTCCTTATTTTGTTCTGCTGCTTCTATGAACGGAATGTTGGAACTTGGTTTGGATGTGTACTTTTTCACTCATTTTATCTAAGCTGCGATTATTATATTGCCACAGGCCAATCTCAACTGAATGAGTGGCTTCCTGTATATTGTTCACAAGAGGAAGACACCAGGAGCAGGAAGCTGTCATGTCGCAAACAGAAAAAATTGAGACCTGTGCACCCCTTCTGTTTCAGCAAGGCAAGGGGATTACTTAAACGCCCTAGTGTGGCCATGGGCTCCCATGTTTTGCTGGTGGGAGATCATGTTGACGCCTTCATCCAGGATGGGTGAGAGCTTCTTTTCATTACTCTTGGTTTGACAATTGGAAGGTCTTGTTTGATGCCCATTTTCCCCTCTTGTAACAAGCATGCATCTTTGACAGCACCAACACAGAGCCCACTGAATATGTAGTCCAGCATCATTCAGCTCATTTATCTCCTGTGTGCATTGCATTGTGTGTTTGATCAGATGGTGGGAAGGTATTGTGAAAGTTGTGAACAAGGATGACAAGAACCAGATCACTGTTTATTTTCCAGGTTTGAAAAGATCTGATGATTCAGTATTAAGCAAACATTCTACATTCAGGGACAAGTGGAAGTATTTCAGTACTTATTTTTACCTTTGAATGGTGTTCCTTTGCCATAAAGAAGCAGCTGCTTCTTTCCTTTGTATTTTCAGGTCACTCACCTGGTCGAAGATGTCATGGTAGCTTGTGAAATCCAGAAGGTCCCAGCCAGGATGTCAACTGGGCCTTCTGGATTTCAGAAGTTTCTTTTCTCAAATTTCATGCATGAAAAGATAAAGAAAGAATGGAAAAAAACAGCTGCTTCTTTATGCATGCGAAGGGTCTAAGTATTGACCCTTCCAGATTTTCAGCCCCTCCACTCAGCCTACTGGCCTCATGATGGGAGCCTCAAATCTGGAAGGGTCTATACTCAGACCCTTCTCCTATACATTAAACCCATGATTGGAAACTAGTCTACGTCACAGCAGAGGAAGGCCTTGTCCAAATGGTCCACTTTCATGAATTTTAGAGTGCAATGCCTATGCAGGAACAAAAGACACAGCTGTAGTGAAGTTGCAGAATTTGAGGCCTTCTATGATTTGGGCCGATGGCCAGTGGAGGTCATGGAAAGACTCGTCAGTAATGGAGGTACAACCCAAAATCTTAAGCTTCACCCAGAAATGTCAAAGCCTGGTTAAGAATCCTCCTTTCTCAGAAAAGCTTAAAAGCTTAATTTTTCCTGCAGAAAGGACCTCTGCATGAACTTCCTATTTTTGTTTCTGCGTCAGGAATATGGTCATTCTTCAAAACGGCTAAAAGTCAGACATGGCCTCGCAAAGGGGAAGGTGGAGACTCAAAAGTATAGCAAAGCCAACCTTTTGAAAATGACTGACATTGAGCTCAGCCACCATCGTAGGCCAAGAATAATCCGACAGACTTCCAAGTCCAAGATCAGCAGAAATTTAGGGGCTGCTCAAACCAAATACACCATGAGTGTCAGAAGAAATGTGCTGACTTCAGCTAGAAAATCAAGGAGATTGAATTTTTTAAGTAAAAAGCAGGTTACTGTTTGGGCACCACCCATGAGGAAGAATGGTCCGCCACATCCAAATAGACTGGCTTTGGTTGTGGCAACCCCACTAAAAGAGTGTGCAAAGAATTTTGAAGAACTACTAACTCCTTTGACCCAAAACCGAGGAGAAGCAGCACTTGGGAGACAAACTCAAAGGTGTTTATGTTCCAAGGTAAAAACTTATGCTGAATATGACTATTTCTTTTTCCAACAGATGTTACTTCATCACCTTTGCTAACCAAGGATTTCCTATTTCCAAAGAATCAAACTTCATTTTCATCTCCTGTTCATCCTTGCAGCAACTTGATCAAAGGTGAACATGATTGGAAGGAAAGACAAGGGGTCTATGTCTATTCATGCAGTAGAGCAGGACTTTGCTTATTCTCTTGTGATCATATTCAAGTTTTGTACAAAGTTTAAACCCGTACTTTACCGGAAATTTGGTTCAGACCTCAGTAAAATACAACTCATGGAGAGACTTCTGAAATATATCAATCAGGACTCCTAAGACTTGAGTATAGGCCAAAGGTGTTGCAGCAGGTTTTTTTGGAGATAAAGAACCTCACACTCCATGGTTTCACACTCATGGACTCTCTAAAAAGCCATGACATAGTGTTTATCAGGAAGGGTTATCCTCAGCTCCAATCAATGATGTTGTATTCCTATTTTGCAGGTCACTAAGACAATTGTTACACGTAGTGACAAGCGCCAACTGAGACACAGGACTGGTGGAGGCACATGACTTGTGTATAAGTTATACAACACAATGAACAATGTATGACTCATCACCAACAGGAAAGTCTCACTACTTTTTTTTTATCATGCAGCAAATAGACATATATGAGAATAAATGGTGAAATTGTAACTCATCCCATGTCATCAACTGTGTAAACCTTAATGTCATCTGTTTAGAACCCTGTCAGTGATTCTCTCTATGGTGTGTCATCAGAGGCTTGAGGATGGATGAGGCGATGAAGTTTCAAACATACTGTGGTGCATCAGTTTGTAGCTTGACACAATGCCATCAAGCAGATCCTGGACAAGTTTGGAGACTCAGTCCTTAGCCCACACATGGACAAACAGAAATATAGTGAGCAAATCCACATGTTGTTTCTTGCATATGTCCCTCGCATCTACAGACTAGTTAGACAAAGTTTTGGCAATCCTGTTTCAGATTTTATTAGGCAGATAGATATCTAAGTTTTGTGCACATTTGAATGCTCTTGAATCTTTTGTCCTGATCCAAGATGATTGTCTCAGAGAGATGCAGTAAGTAGCTTGAATATGTGTGCCATCATTCTGTCATCATCGCTAATGACACTGATCATGGCTGAATCAGTTCAATATCACCCACCTTCACTTCCATCATGAACTCTGATTGCACAAAACTCTGTTGTTCATTGAGAAATATGCACAGATGTACTCTGTCTGCATGCATGTGTGTACAAGTGTGTGTGTGTGTGTGTGCATATATTGCCTCTTATGCTGAGCTTTACAGTTGTTCATTTTTATACTGAAAACTGGAACCTTCTGCATAGCTAATGATGCTTTTTGCCTTCTTTGGAATGCAACTTGGAAACCTAGCATGGTAGAGAGAGAAGAGCTTCTTTACAAAAAGAGAAAAACTTCCAGTTAGTTTCAGTATATGCATCTGATGAGGCAAAAGAGCGAACCAAAATCTTTGCCAAAAAGGAATTCAATTTAAACTTTAAAAAGTTACACTAGCACGCTAGTACAGTGTTGATGCAACCATCATTCTGTCTGGATTATTTATAACCTGCACAAGATTTCCCTGCCACCCAAAACACATAGCACCAAAACACATCTTCAATCAATTACATCATGTTGATGCAACCATCATTCTGTCTGGATTATTTATAACCTGCACAAGATTTCCCTGCCACCCAAGACACAGTGCACCAAAACACATCTTCAATCAATTACATCATATTGTGGCTCACACACCCAACCTGGTGCATTATACTCCATTTAAACCACATCTTCTACACAAAGATCTTTCTGATTTATAAACAATCAATTTCAAATATACAAAAACATATCACAGCTAACACCCAAACAATAAAGTAGATTCTCTGTAAAATTGCATCCCCTATGTACACACGAAAAACATTCCGAATTCTAATACGAATTACCAAATCACTTTTCTCCTGCACAATAAGCATTCTGGTTCTAACACAAGCACCTAACCACGTCAGTATTTCCTTTTTATATATGAATGTCTTTGATTTTGCAAAAGTGGTGAGTTTTTGCTGCAAGAACATATCTTACATTGGCAAAACACATTTTTTCCAAAAGAGTTCTTGCAACAAATTTTACAAAATTGAGAAACTTTGCCACAAATTTTTATTAAACCACATGCCAAAATAATCATAATAGAATTAATCATAATAATAATATTTCCTCTCATCTGGCTACAGCTTCAGCAGGCATTGAAATTTGAAAAATCCCAAAAAATAACTCCAGCCCTCACCCCATGATTACCTGGGACATTTCCCAACTCATTCCATGGTTATCTGGTTTTGCACGTGTGCACACACACACACACACACACAAATGGTACTTTACATGCAGCGCAACAATTGATGAGTGCTCCCCAGAAGTAGAGAAGGCTAGTTTCAAACATACAAAATCATTCATCCCTTGACAGGCCCTCTATTTTGGCTTGCATCAATGTCTCCCTACTTCCAATATAAAATGTTAATTATTTTCAGATTCAAGCAACCTCGGTCCTTTTTTTCCAAAACTCCTCTAAGAACTCGTTGTGGTTTTCACATGATAATTAGCAAAGAACCAACAGTTCTATAAAAGGTTGTTTGATGGGTTCTTAGATTTCTTTGAGAATTTCGGTAACATATCAGAATCAGTTCTCTCATTTTTGAGAGTCATGGTCATATCTGTTAGAGAGCCATCTTGAGAACAGCCGGTTATTATTCTCCATTTGTAATAACCACCAAACACTGGTCGTAGCCCAAGTTGGCTTTAATTTTTGTGCCCAGCAAAATTGTGAAAAAAAAGTTCAGTATACTTCCCATCCTTTATTCCTGTGTTTTTCGCACTAGGGAAAATACTACTTGAAAATGCAGAAGTCTGTAGTAATCTTCACATTAAGTTATATGTGACATCAGATCAACCTTACATTATTCAATAAATGAGTGAAAGAACCAATCCCATCCAGGATCCACAAAATTGTGAGGGAGGTGGTGTGGCAATCATCCACTTAACCAAACTTGGTAACAGGTCAAGGAGGAAAGTAGAAAAATTTAAGAATCCTTCTACATTTGGCTACATGTTCAAACCTTTTGTCTAAATCTTGCAATTTCAGATGTTTTTTTCCCTCAAAATCTAGCAACTTTGCATCATTTTTTCCCAAAAAATCGTTTGTATAAGTCACTGGCTTTTATTTGGCAATTGGCAAATTTTGCCCCAGAAGAGAGTGGTGCTCCC
The DNA here is from genome assembly GCA_963920785.1 of Sphagnum contortum. Classification (NCBI taxonomy): domain Eukaryota; kingdom Viridiplantae; phylum Streptophyta; class Sphagnopsida; order Sphagnales; family Sphagnaceae; genus Sphagnum; species Sphagnum contortum. The sequence continues at coordinate 2,962,046 of OY987291.1, read as the reverse complement.
ACATCTAAGATGAAAATATGGATGCAAATGTGGGTGCAGATAAGAGGAATGATGATCAATATTGGCTGGCTGCCTATCATGCCAAGATGTATAAGTTGAAAAATTGGTCACAAGTGAGCTTCACCAACAGTGTTACAATGGATTGGAAAGCCAGGTTAGAAACTGAAACCAAAACACTTCTCTTGTTGTGATAAAATCAATAACCTGGCGTGTTCAAAATTTTGCAGCAGTTCCACGACCCCTGCTTGAAGATTGCCCACTACTACTACTCCCCCTCCCTCCTTTTTGATCATTTCCAGACCGTGTTTTGTTTGGATTACTGACACTGCTCACGCCAAATTTCAAAGGTACAATTGGTCGCAAATATGCTCCACCAGGAGGAGAATTGCGCTGTCTTGCAGGAAGAGAGGATAAACTTGGAATCCAGTGAGCTACATATTTACCCTCCGGATCATATGTTGATGCCTGCGAGAAAGCAGTTTCCATTAAACAGGATCTATTACAAGGTGATTGAGTTGAGCAATACATTTTCAAGGTTCCAACGTGCCCTGATCTAATAGCTCACTTCAAAACAAATGATACCTGTTTGGGAATACTAAAGTACCGATCCTCTCGTGGGTCATTCCCCACACCTGCACAGTTGAAAAATGCAGTGAAGCTGTCAAGAATTTTTTTTGAACTCTCATATGTATGCTCCCTCTTGCTAGCTCAAAGGAAGCAAATCAGAATACTCTTCTTGGAATCTTAAGCACTCTATTAGCCCAACTCCAACCCGTAACCTCCTTACACAAACTTCATAGACCCAAAACTTCACAACTCTAATCCAGTGCGCATGGAAGTGTTTACTTCTCAAAGCTCACTGGTTTTTCATGTAGACCTCCATACTTACCAGCACCATATGTCCAATTACCATAATTGGAACACGGGTCATAGTCAAGAAGACAAGTCTCAAACCACTCTGCTCCCATACGCCAATCTAGTCCTAGATCTCTGACCAAAAAGGAACACACAATCTGCACCTCCCCCAACACACCAACACAAGTCAGCATTGTTCTCTAATATTGAGAACCCTTGACCTACAAGGATGAAAATTAGGAACTGAATGCATGCGTTTGTGTTAGTGCCTTCTTGAAGAGGCCAGAACAATACTTGCAGAGAATTGTAAATTGCATGTCCCTTTCTGTAGTGAAAATTGATGCGGTTCATTTACACATCCACATGCCTTGCATCTCACAACTCAAACTAGCATCCTTGCTATTGCTTAATACATGCCTGACGACCACGGTTGGACATAAAGCCAGTGGCAGCAAGCTCCTTCATGTTTGCATCAATTAGTGGGTAACTGCAAAGGACGACAAAACAAGGGCAAGGTAGTCCATAATTGTAAGCAAATAGGCTGGCAGAACACCTGGTGCCCTTTCTAGTAACTTTGTGAGTGGAATGTAAGCATATTAACCAAAAAACATTCCTTAAAAGGCCTAATGATTGAAGCATTTCCTGGCTGAGGAAAGTTCAGTCTTCAAAAATACCCTGTTTGACCCTCTTGCCAAGCTTCGAAGCGTTCTTTATTTTGACTCCAAAGCTTTCCAACAACACTTCGTGGACCACCTGTATAGTGTCAACAATAAAAATCATCAACTCCAATGCTTGCAATGAATCAACTTAATTAACAGCAAGATCAAGTGAGCTGAACTAGCACTCATTATGATTTCAAGCTTCAAAGTGGAGCACCTGATCTCTACATTTCAGTAATAGTGAAACTGAGCATGATTAGAATAAGGGTTGATATCATATTTAGTGTTGGGGCAATTAAGTTTGAGGAACTTGCCCACATGGAAAATTGTGTTGCCATACTTCATGGAGATGAATCGAAAGTAGTCACGCCATATAAGTTCAAACAATACCCTATGGCCAACCAATGGAGAAACCGAATCACAATACTTGCAGGAGGCAAACTTCACACTGCCTTAAGGTGATCCTACCATAAACCAGAATTGATAAATAGAAAATGCAACAAGGACTGAGCAATGTTGGGTACCAGTAAGTGGAATCATTTGCCACCCTCTCCTGCTCATATCGCTTCACCTGTCAAGATAGGATCAGTGTCAGGTGTCACACAAAGTGGAAATTCTGTCACTTGAGACTTGTTCCCTCGGTTTCCATATGTCCCACCAGTGAACCATAGGGTCTGATCTACTCAATCCACAAAGTGCAATGCAAAATGCAAAATCTCCTCAGAGAGTTGCATGTAGACTGCTCAAGACTAGTGTAAGCAACCAATTTTTTTTGCTGTAATAGCAGAAAAAAATTCTGATACAGTGAACAGATACAACTCTGCATCCGACAATTGACTCTTCTACTCAGAAAGCCACAGATGCACTGTTGGGAAGCTATTTTTTCTAAAACATCTTAAAAATAGAAAAACATCCATGTTCTGAGAGTCACAGGGCTTGACATTCAAAATTTGTCTTTGTCTGTGGGGTGTTGGATTACACCTCATCGTGGATAGTCCTTGGTGTGATGCACCCATGTGCCAACCATGGTGAGAATTTGGTGGAGTAATCAGCACCCAACATTCCATTTCGTGTCTCCTTGTACACCCTTAATCTATCCTGCACCAGAATAATCATTTTGCTAGACTTTAAGGGCACCCACATTGTTTTGCTAAACACAATAAAATCCAATAAACATGCAACTAAACCAGACATCTGCACAGACCATGTGACAAGACTACTATAGTATCCCATGCATTCATAGGTTTCTAACTTCAGGTTGCAGTATGCAGAAAAGAGACAGGAGACAGAAGATGTTGTCTTCTCTGCTCAAGATGCTTCTATCCAGAACTACTTGTACAAATAGATAACCACCAACTTTCCACTTGCCTGAAGCTTTACTACAATTTCCAGAGTAAACCAGGAACAGTACATATCAAGAGGTATGTGAAGAAAGCACCTTCTGCCAGAAATAATCTTGAAGACGAGCTAATGCAGCTGTCTCTCCACCCTCAAAATGCAACACTCCCAATGGACTCTGTAATCGGAAAATTTCAATGCTCAGAGTAGTAGGCTTCAGGGATCTCCTAAATCTTTCATGCATGTAGTTTCCAGTAACCACAAAACTATATACAACAATTCCTCCATGCTATGTTCCTCATGTATCAGATCGATGTGGAACATTTTTGGCATTAATTCTGTGACCTGAATCCCAATGGTTCTTCTATCATAAAGCAGGAGCACCACCTGTTCTCTATATTTCAGGCCCAGTTCACTGACAATGGGTACATCTCCAGGTGCTCCAATTTTATGTGCAACATTTTCAGGCAATGGTCCCATCTGTGTTGGCATTTTTAGGGCTGGCCTCACTTTGCATGAAAACTCTACTCCCTGTCCCCACCCATTACAACTGCGCGTCAATTCCCAGACCAGATATTTTGACCCATGCAAACACCAACCTCAGAAACTAGTAGCTGTGCTCATTTTGGGTTAACATCCTGCTAAGTGCATGCTACATCGGGTTAACCCTATATCATCAAATCTTGATGATGTAGATGGTGAGGCAATGTCAGAAATACCTTCCGAAACTGAGTATAGATGTCAGGAAGTTCTGCAGGCATGAAAGGTAGGTCATCCAAGTGATACAATGTACCACCCCAAACAAACTGAAGCACAACTCTTTTCTGCTGAGCCTCTCCTAATTTATGAAGCCCCTGCTGAACTCCTCTCTCAACAGCCATCTCCTCACTACATGTTTCCTTGTGAACAAAAACCTTCAGGTCGCAAAATCACAAAGGAAAACAAGTCATCAGGAATTAGGACAAGTCATTTGGGCATTAGATATGATCAGCAACCATTCAAGGATGTCTTTTCAGTAGTTGAACACTACATCAACAAACAGAGTCAGTTCATAGATCACAGAATAGCAGATTGCCCATATCGACAGCCTTACTCCAAGGATGTCACAAATGCAAGTCACAGACACGTAGACAACACATGAACATAAAGCACAGTACTTAGGCCAACTGCACCAGAACCAAGGTGCTCAACAAATCCATGACATACAGGTTATACTTTTAGTGTGTAACAAGAACGAAAACACAATGGAATTCCATAGTATTGGAAGATAAGAAGGCATACAGTGTGTGCACCAATTGCCTTGGCTATAGAAGGTACGACATCTTCAGGTTTGCCCCTTCGCACAATCAAGTCAAGGCCTCGTTGCTGCAGGTTTTTTCGTAGGTCTGCTACACTTTCCATAATAAACTGTGCTCGCAACTCTGAGTGTGACAACAAACATGTTTTGATCAAAAGGACACAGTTTAGACAATACTTGCTAATGGGTAATGTTTCAATTGCCAGCAATACGATTGAGTACAACAACAAGGATTCAAAAGGGGGTGAAGAAGAATGTAAAAATGACATTTTGATACACAGCAGATGTACGATTGCCAACTGATAAGGGTTTGAAAAATGGTGAATTTGTCTTGCCTCATTGTCCAGGGTTTAAGGGTTTAGGGTTTATAAGATTCAACCAACAAAAACTTGCCTCCAGCTTTTGAAAACCCAAATGTGTGGGTTGTCTCATAAGTCTGAGGATCAACATAGTACAAAGGCAACAATGCCAACAACAAAGGGTTCAAAGGGGCAGAGAAGAATGTAAAACTGGCATTTTAATGCAGAGCAAATGTACAATCACCAGGCAATAAGGGTTTGAAAAATGGTGAATTTTATGGTGCCTAAAACTGTCCAGGGTTTAAGGGTTTTAGGGTTATAAGATCAAGCAACAAAAACTTGCCTCCAGTTTTCGGAAACCCAAATGTGTGGGTTTTCTCATACGTCCGAGGATCCACGCAGTACAAAGGCAGCACGGCATGCGAAGACTGCCATGCCTTCAACAAAGCTTCATTGTCCAACACCCTTAAATCATTTCTGAGCCACACCATGGCAACTCCATTTCCTTTTCTGGATCCCGCATCATCTCTGCTGCTTTCTGCATGGAAGGAAGCTGCCATAGCCCCACTTTTGCGTTCCACTCTGTGCACTATCATGGCAAGATTGCAACTCCGCCCTTCTGTACACCTCTCTGCCATCCCACAACAACATCACAACAAGGAAAAAACATTCCAAACCCTAAGCAAACAATTTTGCCAAAACATGCGCACCAAAGACAACGGCGAATAGGAACAGCTTACTGGAGAAGGCAAGAGTTTCCGGCAACGCGAAAAGCGAGGATCCAAGAGCGCGATGGCCGACGAAACTTCTACTATGCGCTTGCATATTTCTTCTTCCTCTTCTTCTTTACAACTGTCTCTTCCGTCTCTCTACAATCTCGACACAATTTGAAGAGGAAGACGGCCATTATTGCTGCGGAATCCGACGACATATCTGACGGTTCTGCTGCAAGAGCGTCGACTTGCTCGTGGGAAGAGGATGTGGAGCCAACAGAGCCTTGCGATTTGAACCTCTGCTTTTCCTTCAGTAAGAACTTTTTCGGTTTGAAGAAATCTCATCAATTCATCTTCAAGAGCATCGCCAGCACTGCCCTGTATTATGTGAACCTGGCAAAAAAAAATTCTTACATCCAAGTTTTAGTTCGTTACTTTTTGCCAACCACACGCATGAAACCGCATTGAATGATTCCGAGCACATTAACAGCCCACCCATTTACAAGGTTTCCTACTAGTCTTGTTAGGGCATTCATGAAGTGGTGGTCTCAGTAGAGTTTAGGGACAGCAATTACCATACAGATCTTAATGCAGCATGCTTCAGACAAATAGAAAGGCAGCATCAGGGAGTGAGGAAACCATATATCTCACTATCATTGTAAAGAAGGATGGCCAGAGTGAACATGGGCCAGTGGCAACTCACAGCACCCAACATCTCGTGTGTACTGAAACTACTGGCATTGTGTGTTACCAGAATAGTAGCAGCTTTAGGAAGGGTTGAGGGTTTAATGTGCAGGTTTCAAAACCATGAAAGGGGGATTTCAAAAACTATTCTCAACCAGCTGACGGCGTTTCGAACTTTCATATTCAGTTACAAATCGATCATTTGACATACCCACAATGATCAAGGGAGTAATAGTAGTCAGGGCAAAAGGTTAATAAATAAAACCTTCTTGTTGAAATTCCACTTTCCCTCCCGAAGATTCTCTCTTCTTCCGCCTCCAAAATGTAAGCTGGATTTCGCAATCAGCAACCAGATCACTTCACGAATTGAGCAATTCAGTCCACCCAAGTAAGGAATACGAATTTCAAAGTCCTTCAGCCACAGCAACACTGCATGCTGTCATCACATAATAATCTTTTGAGCTACTCTATCTACCAATGACATACACAGAGCCATTACGAGCTATTAACGTCTTTGTGTATCGCTGCCCTTCTATAATCTCGCACAGCTACAGTACCAAAAACCAGCAACGACCATACAAACACTTTCCAAGGTTATTTTTCAAAAAGAAAGCTGGCATTGCAAAAGCAGGCAGTGAATCCTTCGTACAACAATTGGGATCACGAATCAATATGAAAGCTTAGAGACAATAGAGGAAAAACCAACCCATGCCTCGAAGAAGGGGATGTAGGTTGTTGGTTTTTTCTTGCTACCCATATCAAAGGGCTGGGGCATTTGGGTACTTCAGCTGATGCTTGTAAACTTCCCAATAATATTAGTTGGCCACTGAAATCTCTTCTGGTTCATCAGGATTTTGCTGGGACTTCTTGAAAAACCTGAATCTTGCCAACAATTGAGTATGACTAATCTACATATCTGTGCTCACAATTCCTATCACCATCCAACTTGGGGATTAAGGAATGACAATTCCACATGTGCAACAAGAGTGACTGATCTAACCATAATATGAAGAAGCCTGCACACATAGAACCATAAGTGTTGAATATTTATTTACGTGAGATCTTGGCATGGAAGCTTGAAATAGTACATGTGTGGGAGACTCTCATGTAAGTGGTCTCATGGGTGTGTTTTGAATGATGAGAATGTGAAGGACGAATATTATTTTGCATGTACTCTGTGCAAATTTCAACTTGTGACCACATAACTATCTAGGACATAGCATTAAACATAAAACAACTTCATAAAAAGAACAACAAGAACTATGCAAGTTGAAATTTGCACAGGGTAGCTATGTTTTTTGTTGTTTTTTATGAAGTTGTTTTTAGTTAATCTTTATCTAATTTTTTCTACTACAATGAAAGAAATTGTAATCATCAGGTGCTCACCATAAGCTAGGGACAAAGAGTTGAATGCAGGATTTTGTCTACAATTGCAAGTCCTACTTGTATTTCTTGGGCTAGATCTGTGAAACCCACAATGCATGGACCACAAGTTGGTAAGTAGTCATGAAACAATTTTCTCTTGGTTCTAGTTCCCTAGCTAATCATGGTGCTTAATTCAAGTGCTTTTTTGTTACTATCGGCCTACTAACAACTCAAAGGGTTGTATTCAGGTGCTAAAATATGCCCTTACCTATGTTGAAACCATCTACAACCAAGTAGTTGTGACCTATTTTCCTACCTGTCTACTTATATATGACCTACTTCTTATAGAATGGGTTACCATGAGCACGGAAACCAGATATTAACTCAGTTGAGGTTCATGCACAACTGAGTCATGACAAGCATCCAGTGGATGGTGTATTGGTGGTAACAAGTTCACTTTGGCCCATTCCTTTGGTCTTTGGTGATAGATTGCTCACACACTACACCCTAAGGATTGATTGGAATCTTTGATGTCAAGTTATGAAATTTGAAATATAACTTGGGTTCACACCCTTTCTCCACATACATGTGACCACTTTGTGAATCTTTTAGCAGGATTGTCAAGAGGGGAGCTCACTCTCATCAATTCCACATTTACTACACATGGAGATTGCCACCTTTGTAATTTTCTAACCTCAATGAATAGAAGGATTCTTGAAATCTTGAAACTATAACAATACAAGCCTTAACAAGTGTTGTGAGAGTATTACCCCATTGTTGCCATAACTCCCCAATGTTGTTATTGTCACCATTTATGGAACTAGACTAGCACCACTCCTAACATTATCATGCCTCATTGTCATGTACATCATCATCGTCTTGGCATTGGCCAAGCCTGAGGTAGTCTTGAAAAGGACATGCATTGTCTCCTAGTTGGTGTTGAACCATGGTTACAAAAATCAAATGTTGTGGTTTGACAAACATCAAGGCTTCATAGGCTCCACAATTGTTATTTTGATTGATTCTTGCCTATGGAGATATTTTGTGTGTGGATCAAGCACAATACCTTTTGTGATATTATAAAGGGGATTTGTTTTATTAAAAAAGAGTGTATGTACATGTATTCCACTTTTGGATCATGCACAACAATGTATTGAAAACTTATCTTTAATCTAATGATTATACTTAAGCTATAAGGGGAAATATACAATTAATGTTTTCTAATTGTTGGAAGGGTTTTTATCTTAGGATGGAGTTTTTTTTATGACAAGTTTTTGTGTTTCAAGAAGTTACCATGTCTTTAATTACGTTTAGAAGTTTAGAAAAACACAATGAAAACTGATTGGCTATGGCATTGTTGTATGAGATGCAACAAAAAACATTTGCTAAAAAAACATGACAATGTATGTTTAATAACATATTTAGATCCATTGTTCACTGAGGGAATTTGATGGAGGAGATTTTGCAAATATTGAATGCACAGAATCATAAACATGAAAAAGAGCAAGGATTGGTCAATGTGGAAGCCACGGTAATGCATCATGATGGCAACCACAACCAAGGCTTGTACCACCAAACATTTGCTAAAGTTGTTGAAATCCTCATAAATGACCAATACTCCCAAGTGTTCACTTGCATTTACAAAAGACGAAAAAACATGTAATTTGGATGTAAAAGTTATTGAAGTTAGGGCAAATCCAATCTTGGGTGGTACCATTAGGAACCACCTCAAAGAATGGTTAAAGAACCAAAAACAACCAAATAATTTTTTTGAATCATTTTCATTAAATGTTTTCACAATTATAAATTATTATTTTTTCATGTTTATCAATTGCATGCCCTAATAAATGGTTTGAAGTTTATTGGAAAAATTTTAAATTTTAATTTTTAATTAAAATGGCCTTTCAAAAAAACAACAACCTTGACTTTGGAAATTCATAACTAAATCATAATGTTCTTAACAAAAAATTCCAAAGAAAAAATTAAGCACTATATCTTTTAAACTTTTTCTAAATGCAATGATTAGGAACATCAAAATACATTTTTTTATATTATTGAAATTTCAAAATCTATGGTACCTAATAAACGTATTCCAAATTTTTTTAATGAAAATGTTCATTTAAGTGTTTCCTACGATTTTTCAAAGTTCGATGGGTCTAGGAAAATCAAGGTGTGACGTTCCTAGTGCTAACACCAATGGACAAGATTGCCCAAGAATACAATACATAATAATTGTGGCATTGAATAATTGGTCAACTTGGTTTGGTATTTTATCCCATACTTGAACCAATATATAGTTTGATGTTTGGCCTAAAGTTTTTCCCTATATTGATCACTTCAAAGGTATTTAAAGATCATATAAGCAACTTGATTTATCAACAATACTTTCATACATAATAATTATGATGTTCAAATCACTAAAAATAACTACATCTTCATGATTTATGTCAACAATCAATGCATCCAAAACTTAGTGGTGTCAAAGAACTTGAAGCACAACATGAAATGATTATGCAACTTGCAAATTATCGAATCAAGTACTTGATAGAAGTGCAAAATCAAGTATGCTTATGGATATGCAAACCACAAAACTATAAGGGATTGCAAGAACTAAAACTTTTGAACTTAAAGTTTCGAAACCTATTTGCACAAAAATCACATAAAACATTTGTACGTCCACATGATGATAAGCCATGTACATAGTTCATTACTTTTTTATATCTATTTGGATATTCTTCCATATGAAAAACCAATGTTGGATGATGTACTTAAACATAAACAAATGGTTTTTGTTAGTTTTTAAAATTTGTTGTTTTTTCAAAGATCTATGAAAATGTACAACCCATATTAAAGAAGGGGTGATGTTGATCATACTTAATGTCTATGAGTGTTAATTAATTGATATTCATTGTTATATTACTAATTAAACATGTTTTAAGTATAGACTTGACTTTTGTAAATGTTAATTAATATTTTTGTAAATATTAACTAGTTAAAAAACAAGTTGATATTTGAATTAGCTACTAATGAGTAGTTAATATTTGAATAAATTTATACTTTGCATTAGGTAACTACTTTAGTTACTAGTAAAAACCACCTAGCCTATATAAATAGGTGAGTTTGAAATTATTGTCATTCCTTTTCCTTTGGTAATATATCATGCATGATGAAGATGTGTTGTTACTTTTGAATTTGAATTTACACATTTGAGTCTTGTTTGAACATGATTAAGAAATAGAAAGGTTCTTGCATCTAACTAGAGTGTGTAATTATATCATATTAACATGAAACTTCCATTAAATCCACAACAAACAAACTAGATGGTGGTCAAATCTAACCATGTCCCCTTTAATTATATATTGAGTAATTTGGAGCTCACCACTTTGTGAAGTAGGTACTTGAAATGTATACCTTGTCTAACCTTCCCATGATCCATTCCCCCCAACCTCTATGATTATCATTGGAATACATGAAACTCCCATCCAACTTAAGCCAACTTTTGAATATCCAAAGTTGCAGCTTTTAGAGCTCCCTAACAAATCAATTATTCTTTTTATATAACCTTTTTCATATTGAGAAAAAAAAATTCCTTACATTCAACCATGTTGAGATCCCCACATATAATTTGTCTAATGTCTCTTGGTATTTCATCCTTCAAATGGTCCCACAAATTCCCCCATTTTGTCGAGTTATTTATAATGTACATGTTAATATATAATTCTTATATCCCCACAATGTCTAGCCATTTTAACCTTAGGACTTGGACTTTGTAACAACAAATTTCACCCATGTCTAGGGTTCATTAAAATGCAAGTCCTTCCTTTGCTTACCTTGCTTAATTCAAAGTGAAAGGGTACCCTTCTTTAAAACTTGAGAGCCAAGTTTGAACTCCAAACCATAAGTATTTTCCAACATTTTTCACCTCTTCATTATAAAACTTATATTCCTAAAAACAAATTATGTTTAGATGTAGAACTTTGGATTGTAAAAAAATGGTTTAGCTTATGAATTTTTTGCCTTCCATATTAAGCCCATAAACATTATGTGTAACTAATGCAACTTCATGGGTTATTGATTTTAAGGTATGGGAAGTTTAGGTCTCATGAACACTAGCCATATTTTCATTTATAGTTGGAATAAGGGTCTTGTTGCATCTTACAACCATCTTAACTATTTTAAACATGTTTTCTTTCTCCAAGATATTGTACCCATTAATTTAAGTTAAATCAAATGTTAAGGTTACTGAATTCACACTTGAGACCTTAGCTTTGCCGTTCAAATCCTTTTGTAATCCAAATTTGCTAGTAGAATTATTAACAAAGATGCAAAACCCCTTTGTGTTTCTCATGGCTTGTCAATATTGGTTGCCTAAAAAGAATGTCATCAACATGTTATTTCTCTAAAATGACTAAGCCAATTTCTTGTTGTTTGTGGATAGAGTAGTAGATGACTTCATTTAGGTAGGAACACCTCAAATTGAAGTCATTTCACCATTGTGAATTTGTGTAAATTGAATTATAGATGGGTAAAGCACTTATTGTGGCAAATGCATATGAACCACCTGTACTTGATGTGAGCTAAGTACCACATCTTGTTTACGAAAACATCTTCATATGGCTTGAACAACCTTAGAGCTCCCCACAAATAAGGTCTTTTTTTCCTTATGAACTTCTACTTACAAATTGACCATAACTTTTGCCTTTAGGTCCTCACCATGACTAACATTGCTTTTTAAGCTTTCCATTTCATCCACTAACATCTTATTCCTTCCTATTTTCTTAGAGATCGTACTATAGGAGTGAAGTCATTAGGCATTTTTTATAGACGTTCCTCTACAAACCAGCTATAAAGGTGCATTCCCAAAAAAGACAAACCTATTTTGATCTACAGGCAAGGCTAGTGCCTAGATGCTTTCAACATAAAAAGGCTCCTTCCTAATTTTTAAATTAGAATGGACAAAAGTATAAGGTGATAAATTAGAAGATATATATGTTGTAACTTATTTCCCCTTGTATTGAAATTGGCTTGCCATTCCATCACAACCATTGTCCACAATGATTTTATCGCAACCCCACTTTGAGACAAGTGTGAGGATGAAACTCACACTCCCAAAAGTGGGAACTTGGAGTCTTCCAGGACTCCTGAAAACTCAGAGCTTGATTATAGGGGTCAAAACACCTTGCATTGAAGTGTTCTTTATATTTTTGGAAAGGTCTTGAAGTGTAAATGTCCAAAATGGCCTCGCATGAGCCATTTGGACATCTGTAGCACAAGTTATGGTCGAAAGAAGGGTCGGGAGTCAAATTGGCAATTTGACTCCTGACCACTAAAAGTTGGGAATCAACCCGATCCCAATGTGTGAAAGTAGAGTGCGACACATAGTTAGAAAGCTCTTGAGGAAATACAACTTTGCTTCAGACTTCATTTCAATCGAAGGTCTGAGTTGGGAGTTATGAGCTCCCAAAGTCTCAAGAGTCCAAATCAAAACAATTTCGGGACTCCTCCTTGGGAGTCCTGGGACAAAAAGCCATTCGGATGTAGGTCCCGTGTGCAAACACAAAGAATACTATATGGGGGAAGGTGGTGGCTTCCCCCGAGTCCGGGCTGTGGTGAGTCAAGTGAGTCCGTGTTGCCCGTGGCTTGTCCCAACACCAAAAGTGATCAAAAATGAAGACTAACCAACTTGTAGTTGGTTTTGATGCAGGACCGAGTAGCTAAATAAGTTGTCCTTCTTCCTAGTCTAATCCCGGAGCTTTCAGCACACCCCTCTCACCCCCTTTAGTGCTAGAAGCTGGGAGTGGCACCAAGTTCCATCTACTTTCGCAATTTGATATAGTTGGACCTTCTTTGGGTCTAACAAGGAACTTGGGGGCACGTCAAATTTGAACTTCAAAATTTTGCAACCATTTCATTTAGTTTTTTTTTCAATTTTTGCTATGTCAATAGTCCATTCCCTTTTATTTTGTTGTTGAAATCAACATCATCACAACATGCATGCCAATCCAATATCATGTTGTTAAAATATGTTTTCCAACTATTTTTACATTGCATAATTCCTTTACTATAGAATTTAAATAATTGTCGAATCCACATAATCCTTCTTTGAAAGTTATATCATCCATCTTGTTTTGCACTACTTATGTCATGGGGGTTTCATTAATTGTACTTTCATTTCTTCCTTGTTACAACTATGAAACTTATTGATTATTTTGAATGTCATTCTTAGCAAATATAAAACCCTTCTATCTCCTTTTAACTATTTATAAAATCATCTTTCCTTCAACCTTCCTTATGCAGGTTCTTAGTTCTCGCCACACCTTCCTTTCCACCAAAGTTTTGTGAATGCATGTAAAAACATTTTCAGTAAAAAAAGGCTTTGCATTTTTTCAGTAGGTGCATTAAACATGCACAAAAATGGTCAAACACCAATTTATTTTAATGACAAGGTTTTTTGGATTTTGGGGAGTTGAGAGGTACATAGACACACACCCCCACCCCCCCCCCCCCCCCTCCCCGCCCCGGCCCGGCCCTCCTATTTGCCAACAATGTGTCTTGGATGATGGGGAGTTGGTAAGTAAAAATCAACCAATTATTTTTTCTTGAATTTGTGGGAGGTGAAAGGTGGGATGTAACAACTAGCAACCTAACTTCATTGTTTTTGGAATTCAAGCAACCTACAACATATAGTTCATTGTTATGATTTAAAAGAAAAATGGTTTTGTAAGAATTGGCACAAATAAATAAATAAATATTTTAAAACCATTTTGATTCTTTAATATCCAAGTATTCACAAAAGTTAATGTGATTATTTTTTGAAAATTTTAAAAACTACCTAACACTCATATATACTTATATTCGAATGCATGAAATAGAATTGGATAGCTAGGGTAACTAGATTTTCAAATCTTATTTATGATATATTACTAATACTTAGCAATATTACTAATACTTTACAATATTTAAGGTAATATTACTCAGTATCTATAATACATAGTAATGAATATTGGGACTACCATTACTTCACAATCCATGCTATTCCAAACATTTATTTATTCAATAAACATCAAAATGATTTTTTTTCTACCAACCAATTTAAAACTACATGTTATCTTTCACTTTCTTTTTTACTACATTTTTTTTTTAATAAAAAAACATGAGAATGGCCAAATCTACCATATATTCGCATTACATTCTAATTTTGTATGCATAGAATTGAGTCCCAATCTACATATTGACTATGTGACATGTTGTGGGCTCCAACACATAAAGTGACCATTTAATTATTTTGATGCACCTTATTAATGTATGGACAAAAATATGGCAAATGGATGGATGAAATGTGGGCTACGTTTCCAACTTTATTGCAACTTTGGTGGTCAACTATTAAAGCCATCATGAAGGGTATCATATAGTCAAAAAATGTTGTACACAAATTCAAATGCCCTTACATTGGTACAATAATTTATCTTCTAGAACTTATGACTTGGTTTCTTTCTTCAACTCCAAGTTGCATTTATTCATTGAGTAAAAAAGACTTCTACTTATAAAAGAGTATTACATCAACAGTACTTGGGACTCCATTTGCATATGGTATGGCTCTTAATGTATCCAACATGTTTATGTACTCATTTGTTATGTTGATTTACTCACCACTTGCATCAAGAAACATCCACCTATTTTAAGGTGCCTTGTGTAATATAATCTTCCATCATGTTTTTATGTCATGAATCATTGAAATATAAAACTAGTTCATTAAACTTATAAAAGAAATGCAAATGATTCATTACCTTAAGCGAAAATGTGTTGATAGTTAGCCACTCAAAATCCTACATAATTTTTCTTATAAATTGGATTACCTCATATATCCAAGTCATCCAAACTCATGCACACTAAAGTCTAAATTGTATGACAAATAATATTATGCCATAAATTTAACCATAGAATATCTTTCAATACTTCAACAATTGTAGTTCTTAAAGTTGTAATATGTAATAATCCATATTCTTGTGCACCTTCTACTACTTAATAGAATGTTTGCCTCATTCAAGGATAATGCATATATTTTGTGTTGCATAGTTTCTATTTGCATAAATATTACAATGCATGTCGTTATATTTGGTCTAAAATATGACCTTTATAATTGAAAATCAGTCATCATATAGATGGGCCACCATAAATAGGTGGCAAGTCTACTTTAAACTGCTAATATTGATATGATTCCATCTTCGTTATGTTAATTTTCTTGGGTTGCTTAGTCTTTTATTTCCTTCATTTGTTGAAGTTCACCCCTTTACTTTTCATCCTTGGCTACATTTCTTTTTCTATATCATTTAGGTTTTTCAACATCTTGCAAATGATCATGAATAGTGATTTAAATGAATGTTACAATTATATGGAACTTGTTGGTATGCATTACAACAAATCATTACAAAATACCCTTGTTTTTCCATCACATGATTGGTGGTATTAACGAGCATATCGAAACTTCTTGAAAAAATGGCCCACCATAGAGCTTTGATTTAATAGGGATTCTAGTTGGTGGTTGTTGTGGAAGCATTGGATTGAAAGGGCAATGTTTTCTTTATAATGAGCTATGGAAATGAATCACTTTAGAACTACTTGGTGGATATTATAGTATGTAGCATCACATTTTGGGAACATTGCTCCATTACCTTTGCACATAAATTTTGATTTCAACATTATTAATAATAACTAATAGTCCTATGTATAACATGTTTTACCATTGATGCATTTTGAATCATGCTAATATTGTTTTGGAATTGTTCCACTACCATTCTTTCAATTTTGTTTCAATTACATTCTATGAGATTTAACATGTGATTCAATTTTACATCAAATGTGTGTTCATTTGCATTAAGTGTAACACTTGCATTTTATTATTTTAAGGTTGTTTAACAACTTATTTCAACTATGTTTCAATTTCATTTAACTATCTCTCTATTTGTTTAATTAGATGTTCTAACTTGCACATTGACCATCCTATAAAGTACAGTGATTTAGACTTTTTATCAATTTCTTAAAAACTTAAGGCCACTTTAGGCAAGGGTCCAAGGACCAAAAGCATAGGGATCAATTTGAAGCAAATTGAACCTTGAATGGACCTTTCTTTGCATTAAAAAAATAAAAATTCCTAAGGTACAATGAATGTGTCTAAAGGCTTGGGGTCCAATATTAAAAATGTGTGATTGACATGTGAGAAGATTAGGTTAACCTTTGGTGTTTTCTTTATTTTTTTTCTTCCTTTCTTTCATGGTTTAAAAAAATTTCTATTATTTTTTTTTCTTTTACTCTTGCTACACACATTGGATGAGTGTAGGCACAAGATATTGGTGACTCTTGTTTTTTACTATGGCTTTTTCACTTTCTTCATATTCATCTTTCATCATAATTGCCTTCTTCCTTCGTGATCTTTTCTTTGGAATGGAAACTAATTTAGGGATCTTTTATAAATTTAAATCCCCTTCCACTTTTAAAAAGTAGTACTTCAACCTTTCACTTTCTAATTTACTTTTTGTTTCGTGCATTTAAAAAGGCTGAAAATACATTCCTTCTCGCAAACACCTTGTGAAGATCCACAAAACTAGCCATGTCAATTTTTTAATTGGTCAAAAATGGGAGAGTTGGTGTGCCCTCAACAATGTTTTCAATCCATAACATGCCTTCCATTCTCACAAAATTTGAACAACAAGGGTAAAAAGAATATTGAAATTTATAAAAAAATAAAAATAAATGAACAACCTTGGACCCTAACTTACTTTTTGGTTCTCCAAACCATGAATTCTCCTTGAAATTTTTTTTGGTTTCAACCAACTGGTTTTCCCTCCAAAATGATGCCATAGAGGCTAAATCACAATTTGATTTGTCTTGGTCTTGGACCTTCATCTAAAGGCCTTGGGACCAATAATTTAAAGCTCTTGATCAATTAACATTTTTACTATATTTCAAATTTATGACATGCATATGGCAATGATGAATTGCACTAGGGTGAATGAAAGCTATGGTGGCTCACTTTTGGAGTCACAATAACAATTTTTACTTGAGGTGTTTCATGTTTAAATGCTTATGGTGAATAGTTTTACTTTAAATATATTAAATGATGATTCATTTTAAATTAACAGCTTAATTATGAAGACATTTGGACAATTATTTTTGAAAATAATGCATTCATTATCAATAGTAGACTTTTGAAGTAAATAATATGGATTGATTAGTTGACTAGATTGTTAAAAAATTCAAGAATTCATATTGAATTCCACTGAAATTATTTATAATGATTAAACATGGGTTGAAGAATGAAATCATGAAGTTAAGTACAAAATCTTTTTTTGTGAAACCTTAATCAAATGGTAGTTTTGAACTTTTGAAGGGTTAGAATTGGACCTTGTTTCCAAAAGTCCATTTGAAATATATATAGGGCAAATTTCTATGCCTAGTGGGTATATAATTGAAATATCTAAATGTGCTTTTATTTTTATGAACTTTACGAATTTTTCTTTTGGGATTTCCAAAGTGATTTTACCATATTAGTTAACAAAAAATTTCAATATGGGTTTTGAATTAGTTTTAAGATGTTTCATAAGTGAATGAAACCTTAGTAGTAAAAAATTACACTAATGAAATCTTTAGAATTTAAAACCATATTCATGCAGATAAAATATAAAACCTTTTTTGTGACTCTTGTGAGTGTTTTATTTGCTTAAAATGAGCCACTAGATAGTGCATACACCCACTACTCTAGATGCACTTCACATTATTGCACACAACTAATGACAATCAATTAATGGAAAAAATAAATGGATTTTCTGAAAATTAGGTTCCATTTTAACAAAAATATTGAATGACATTACATGGAAATTGAATTGAATTCAAATTTTTAAATTTAATTCAGAATTTAGTTCAAATACATCGAATGGAATTCAAATTCACTTACATTTGATTGAAGCAAATTGGTGTAGAAGGTATTGAAAATCTACTCATGGCTATGGTGTTGGAAAAAAATAAAAATTCAAAAGACACAAATTCAAAAAGATAAACACCTTCCTATCCCTCTTTATTTAAGAATTGACTTTACAAATTCCATTTTGGAATTATCCGAAGACAACTTAAAGTTGTCCTACTTAAACCAATGATGAACAACATGACATGATGTAAGCAAATGAAGTCCATCCCTAACTTTCTAATGTGGAATTTGGTATTTTATTTTGATTGCTTGGCTAGTTAGCACTTCATAAACTTTGAAAACACCTTTTGACTAAAATGGGAATATGGGTGCCATGTAGGCATCATGTGGAAGTCACTTGCAATTATGTGCCAAGTTCTCAATTTGTTGTTATTGATTTTTTTCAAAATGTGACACAATTGTAAGTGTTGTTTTAGACTAAAACCATACCTAAAAATGTAGTTGCAAATGTAAAAGTTTTGTTAAATAGTGAAGATAAAACATTTCATGCATTTGTCATTGCCTATTGTGGTTACTTTAGCACTTCACAATACACATTTGAACCCCATTCCATTAGCACCATTTTTCATGGTTACAATCAAACACAACTTTAAAATAATGACATGTAATTATAAGCACATGTGCAGCTATAACATTCAAATGGGAGTACGACCATTTCAAGAAAAAACTAACATTTAATTAGTAACCAAAGTTGAATATAAATACAAATTATTAATATGGATTAATATAGATTAATGTATAAATATATATATTTAAATTAATATATACATTTAAAAGTTCATGTTTGGAAATCCACCTTCAAAGATTGCAATGAGACTAAAATGTTTTTGTCCATCTCATTTGGGACTTAGGGTGACCCACACCTCCAATGGTAGCATGGTAACAATTTAAAAACCTTTATTTTTCTTGGGTTGCTTCTAGACATAATTACAAATATTCAACCAATATATTAAATTAGAGTTTATAAGGCCAAATTTAACCCTTAATTGACATTTGACCAAAATATTCCCAATCCAAAAATTGGACCAACACCCGATAAACACATCTCAAAATGTTAGAATTTAAATTTTTTTGACTTTGTAGAGTTCTAGATGACTTCAAGTTGAATGTTTTGGCAATAAAACGAAAAAATATTTGGATGAAAAATTGAAAATTTCCATTGTTGAAAGTTTAGACTTTTTTATTTTATTTTGGGTGGTTTTCAAAATTTCAAGTTTTTGGAGTTTTAGACCAATATAACTTTTGACTCATTATTTTTTATGGGGATCAAAATATAAAGTAAAAAAGGACTATAGTAAAGACTAAACCCATTTCATCCTGTGTGATACACCTTAAAAGATTTTCACCCATAAGTCTTTTTTTTAAACTTTAATCCAATCTCAACACATATTACACCAAACTTAAAGGTATCCCATAAAAATTGCCCTTGCGACACCAAAAAATGGATTGTCTAGCTTAAAACTACCCTTAAACAAGCTGCCATTTTGAATTTTTTGGATTGTCAGTTTTTGTATTGGTTCGTGACTGATTAAATAGTCCACTTGGATTGTTTAAGTTTTGAATTGGTTGGTATAAGATTAGGAGGACAATTTGTTTGAAGAGTCTTTTTTTTTTTGAACTTTGATTCTATGTTTTCGTTTCCACTTTGAAGAAACATGGAGCATGTTTTGTTCTTCAATAATGTTTTTTTGAAACTTTGAGTAATCTAAGTACATGTTGTTTTAGGTTTTGTAGATAGATTTTAGATTTTTAATGTTCAGTGTGCCTGTTTGTTGATATCTGGAACTTGTTACTAGAAAAAACTGAAGTTGAAAACCTTGATGGGAATAGAAAAACCCGTTAACAATCATTCTTTCCATAGTCCAGATATATTCAAGATTTTTGTTTGCCCCAAAAAGGATGGAAATGAATGTTTTTTTAGACCTCTTGGATGGCCAACTTTGACCATCTATTACTGATTTAGTTCAACTCCTTTTTGGACAATGGTGTTCCCACTCATATGCATGCCTTCTATTGTCCAAAAAGGAGTTCAACTGAATCAGTAATGGATGGTCAAAGTTGGCCATCCAAGAGGTCTAAAAAAAACATTCATTTCCATTATGCATTCCCACCTGTGCTCAGTATGTGACTCCATACAGTAAAATTTAAGTTGTGCTCCATCCCCACCGGTGCTCAATATGTGATCCTGCACAATAAAATTGGATGAAGAAAATCCAATGTTTGCCGGTTTGGCTCAGGAAAATGGTTTGCTAAAAATGAATGGTTTGGGCTCCGCATACTTGTGGACGTTGCCATGCCTGGTCCAAGGCGTAGCAGCACTTTGCAGCTGCAGAAAAGAGTGTAATAATATGATCTAACTGCTGCTCAGTGTTTCTGATCAGCCCATCATAATGATTGGTCCAGGTGGTTTGCTATTAGTAGTCCCTCACCTATTTGTTGTCCCAGTTTCAGTTACATGGGTGGGGTTGCAAAAGAGTACATACCTAAACTTGGATGGATGTGGAAAATATTTTAGCAGGGTCACATAGTGAGCACCGCTGGAGATGCTCTAAGAAATAAGTGATCTTCAAACACAAATCTTTTTCATCTTTTTAATTAAAAAATCTGTATTATGTATGTTTGAGAATTTCATACAAATCTAGAAACTCATTACATGTACTAGCCATCATCCCCAAGAGGATGAGCCAAATTTGGGTAGAGGTCAGACTAGAAAGTAGATTTTTTTGAATCTTGCTTTGTTTTGGTGATGCCTGGAACATATTATCTACATATGACAACTCCAGAAAATTTTCCCTCAAAATATGGCAACTTTGTTGCATTTTTTCCAAACAAATCTTTTGTTATACTTTTCACATTGGGTTTTTTGGGGGTTATAATGTCGTGAAATTTGGTCAAAGAGAAAAACACTGATGATAACCATGGGCATCCCAACTAATTAAAGTATATAAAATACATAGTAATAACTTAAAAATAAATTTAATAGCAGAACTACTTTGGACTTAAAAGCTTTAGAAGTGCAAGTACGGGGAAACAAATTATTTCATATTCCAATCACACATCATTATTAAGTACCTCATTTTATTTCATTGATGTGGCAATTTTTGTTTATTTGAGTTTCTAATCTTATATTATAGAAATGAGAGAGTATGTGTCAAGATAATAAAATTATTGAAGTCATCTTAAGTGAATTATGTGCGGATCATCATATGTGGACTTGTATATATCTATGGTCAAGGTCCATTGTCTTCTAGTCACCACAATGTTGTTTAGTGGACTTGCCTACCAAGGAAAGGATATTGTGTTTAGATTTCATTATAGAGTATAGTAGTAGCTTAAGGGATTTTGGGCTCTAGGTAATTGGTCTATCTTTATATGAGGATTTTTGAAAGATGATATTTTGGCTTGTGTTGAAACTTGAGATTTTAGTTATAGAGTTGCAATATTGGATGTTTTTGGTTTCATTTAGTGAGGATTTTTTGGAAGATTATAATCTTTGCATGGTGAAATATTTGAGTTTCCATACTTCTTCATTTTGCATAAAGATACTTTTTAATGTAAATGGCAAGGCCATAGTATGACACACCCCTTGTTATATAGAGCTCATCTTCAAGAAGATGAAAAATTGTAGAAACTTGATTGAAATCAACTCATTTTCAGATCTTACAACTGCATACAGGATGTATGGTATGTACACTAGAAACATTTTTTTTCTTGCTCAATTCCTATCCCATAGATAACCATGTTAGTCATACATAGACCTACATGGTAGCCACCAAGTGCCTTACCCTATTCACTTACTTACATAGTAACCACTTACATTCCCTACCCATCCACCTTTGATACTTTACCCACTTACATATGGATGTGAATTTAGCATTGGTGGCAAAGGAAATATGTTGCATAGTTAGCAATTGTGATGGCAACTCTGGCTATGGTGGTAATGCTTCACAATGTCCAAGACCTAGTCACAAAGTTATGTTGAACTGTGCACCCAAAGGTAGATCATGGAGTAGCAAGGCTTGAAATTGGGGTCGCCCCCAAAAGCCTTTTCAGTTGTTCAAAGGGAAGGCACTCCCAATGGATAGTTCAAAGGGAAGGAACGCACTCCCAATGGATAGTTCAAAAGGGTTTTTTTATCATCCAGAATTTGTGACACATGGAGAAGATTCTATCCTTGTTATGCTCTAGTTTTTCTAAGAAATATGGTATGAAAGTTGCAATTCAATAACCCTATTTTGTTGAGCACAATTTTCTTTCTTCCACAACTTCACTAAGACTCGAAGATTCAAAGCATCCTAGGGTCTATTTAATTTTTGCAGTTTTTTTAGTCACATATGGTCTTAGAGTGTAAGCAATAATTATTTTAGTATTAAGGAATTGAATTGAATTGAGTTTTCCTCTAACAAACCCAAGCATTGTGAGAAGTATGTATACCACACACCTCCAGGGTCGAAGACGTTAAATAAGTAAAGGGTCCTTATTGTACCGCCTGCTTCTTCTTCTTCTTTTTCCCTTGACTGCCCTTGGCCCGATCCATATTTTTTGAGATGCTCAAACATGTTTTAGTGCTGCCCATTATAGACTTTGTGTCCTATTATGCACATTCTGGGCCTGTAATAGATACTAAGTGTCTATTACAGGCCCAAAATGTGCATAATAGGACCCAGAGTTTATATAATGGGCACCACCAATATGTGTTTTGGACCTCTTCCAGTCACATCTTGGATGGGAAAATAGGCAGCCAAGGCCAAAAAAAAAAAATACTGCCTGCAATGAAGAAAGACCCTGTGCTTATTTAACCTCTTCCTCCTCATGGATTGGGACACAACCCCCTAAAAGATTAGTAATAACAATTTATTATATCTGGAATGTAATACTTTAGCAAAATAATTATTGTAACCCAAATGTAATATTTCATTGGAAGAAAATATATAATAAATGCCAAAAGATTTCAATACTCTTTTGGGTTTAGAATGATAGAGTGAGATTAATATCAAACTAAATCAAACATATCAATTTCACTAAAGCAATGCCAATGATGAAATAACAATTAGTAATATCAAACTTGCAATGAAGAAGCTCCTTCCCTTGCATTAGTGAGCTGCTCATGGCTTGCACCCTCAATAGGAAAGGACATCACATTCTCAGTCTCACCCAAAAACTTCATTCACAAAATATTGGTTCTCTTGCAATTAATGCTAGGGCTGATTTTCACAAAACCCATGCTTGCACATCTTTACATCTGCTTTGACATAATATTAAGTGCCTCAAACAAAATATATTCCATCCCATCTGCATTTCGAACTCAAAAGCCCCTTCAAGTATGCACCATATGCAAAGAGAAAACGTTTGAAGGCCTGGATTGCAAATCACCCTCACTCTGTTTGCCACCACTGAACCCACTTCAGCAAATGAATGTCTCCAACTTTGTACATACTTCAGTTTTTCCAAGCAAGTTGGAATATGGTTGATCACAACCAGGAATTTTTTTTCAATTTGGCAGTTTTGAAAGTTTGGCGGTTTTTTCCAATTTTAAAGAATTGTTATTTCAAAGTTACTCTTTTTTGTCCCAAAACTTTTCACTATTCTGTCACCACAGTTCCAAAATTCAAACTAAAAAAGGGAAAGAAAACACTGGTCACAACTTCACAACATGAGCATCAAACCAATTTATTAAACACATGCAGTTAAAGTCTTTCTACCAATATGAATCCCTCACACAGGCAGTCCAATCAAATGTGCAACTCTGGCCTCGAACAAAACAATCAGGTGCAATGCATTCTCAACATGCAAGCCTCCAACCATATTACCCAGTTGCCAAGAGCTTGTAGTGCTTACTGAATAAGCATTGGCACAAGAACTGGAGCAGCCACATTTAGATCCAAGGGACATCTATCAAAGACGAGCATGAAACCTATAACAATAGTATACAACCTTACCATTCATATCTTGCACTACAATTTCGGAGATAAGGGAATCGAGCAAAGATATCAATGATCCTTGACAATGGTTTCCTCAAGCGTCAAAACTTACAACTTCGTGTTGTCATGGTGTTCTTGATATCTATTAACAATTTATTAAAGCTAGGGAAGTCATTCTTTGTATATTTTATAACACTTTTGATATAAAAGGATATTTTTGGTTGAAAATTGCCAAGGATCGATGGGAGAATAAAGATGATAATTTTTTTGATTTACAATGAACTTTCCACCCAACCTTAGGATCACATAGATGTTCTCACAAACTTGTGATCCACCCTCAAGCTCTAGCCTATTCTTTAATAGGAGGTCAACACCTCTATGCAAATGTTACCTAGAATAAAAGTGCATGCATAAGGCCACAATCTCATACAATTATCACCTCCCCTTGACTGGAGTGAATCATCACATGCATTGAAACATTTCACACTAAATTGAACTAGAAATATTTAAGTAAACTTACTCAACATATTTCACAGGCTAAAAAGTATGTGCATGTAACACAAATATTTCAAATAATTATAACTTAATAAAGTAACTTAAGTAATTTGGTAGGAAGTTGATATCCAACAGCCCCATTCAATGAACTATTAGCTTACACATTTAGTCACACTGATCAAATGTCAAAATATTCATATATGTCTATAGAAAGTCCCTTGATCAAAATATTTGCAACCATATTTTCCATGTTGTAATACACCAACTTAACAAAAAAAAAATTAATGTTCTTTCACACCAAATGATGATAAATCTTGATATGCTTTGTGCAAGCATGAAAAATTGGGTTTTCTTGATAAAGATATACAACTTTGATTGTTGTCATATATGACCATGGGTTTCATTTGTGGAACACCAATGTTTCCAAAAAGTGATGAAAGCCACATGGCTTGCCTTGTTGCTTGTGAAGCTACCATATGTTTAGCTTATGTTGACAACATAGGGTCCAACCACTCTATTAGGAGTTGCACATGCCCCTTAGACCATTGCTTTATTCTTAGAATCTTTTTTAAATCTTTTAAATATGTCTTTAAAAAAAATTTAAAAAATTTAAATTTTTGTTAATACTATTATTAAGGTGTATATTAAAAAATATTCAGAAATATGTCATTAAAAAATATTTTCAAATTGTGCTTTTTGTGTCAAAACTATTTTAAGTTGTTTTTATCTTTTAATCAATGGTTACACAGATTAAAAGTCCTTATACATATTTTTCACTCATTAAATTGATTCCAAATTTTTATGACATGTATATAATTTATTCACAATAATAATTATAACAAGAAATTATTATTATTAATTTATTATTATTATTATTTACAATTCAAAATTCAAAAAATTAAACAAAGGTTACAACTGCTTTTGGTACATGTTAACGTGACTACACCCCATAACAATAGAGGTTTGCTTCTTATTATTATAAATGATAGTGCCATTTTCTAATAAAAAAACCTAACTTGATATGGATTTGTGTTCATCCATATTGCTAGTTTAATCTACATCAAAATAAGCAGACATTTGTATGCTTCCATAAATAGGATTATAATCCCTAATATTTGGACATTAGTTCTGGTAAACATTCCTTTTGGAATGCACCTAAGCCCATATTGTTTTCATCAATCCCTTGGATATGGTAAATGTCCTTTTCGTAATGAACTTGGCCATTCATTTTCTTATTGGAACCTTGGCTATGGTTTATGTTTTTTTCAAAACACACTTGGCCTTGGCTATGGCTCACATTCTTGTCAAAATGTGTTTAGCCTCGGCTTTAGCTTACATTCTCATTAGTATGCAGTTGACCATTCCAAATTGCTCTAATATACCTACAATGTACTTGCTTTGATTCAAATAAATCATTTGCTCTTGCTGAACATGATTTATTGCATCCCTAATCAATATTGGATTTCACCTAGATTCACCATTTCAAAAAAATTCAAGAGATTATCCTTTCTTTCTTTTAACAAAATCAGATCATTAAAGGCCAAAGTCAAATCATCAACATACAAAGTTATGATTACATAAATTTTTTCTTGAGCTCTCTTAAAATAAACATTGTGGTCAATACATCTTTTTTCAAAATTTAAAAATAAAAAATATGCATGAATTTTGTGGTTCCATTTATGAAGAAATTGCTTTGAACCATATAAGGATTTTTCAAGCTTACATACCATGTATTCTCCTTACCCTTGACCACAAAGATTTTTGGTTATTGCATATATATCTATTATGAAATATCTCCATTCAAAAAAATAGTTTTAACATCCATTTGATGCATCTCGAGATCTTCAATGGTTACAACTACAAGCATAACTTGAATTGATTCGATTTGTGTAATGGGGAAAGAGGTTTCATTATAATCAAAAGCTTCAACTTGTGTAAATCCCACCAAATGAACCTTGTGCCTTGCCATAAAGCCATCAGCATTATATTTGATCTTGAAGATCCATTTGCAACTCATTGGTCTGCAACCAAGTGGAAGAGGAGTAAATATCCAAGTCTTATTGTTCTGTAAAGATTGGAATTCATAATCCATGTTCTTTTTCCAATATTGTGAATCTTCACCATTCAAAACCTCCACAAAAAAATGGTGTTCATCAACATTAATCAAAATAACACATGGGATGAAACAGAATTCAGCTTTGAAACCATAGTTACGATGTTAAAGTTTTTGGATTTATCAAAGATTACATCACAATTAATGATAACATATCGGTTTATAAGGTTAAACAATATGTACCCCTTAGTTTCTTGACAATAGCCAATGAATATGCATTTGACACCTTTGGAATTCAACTTTGTCCTTGCTTCCTTTGGCACATTAACAAATGCAACGCAATAAGAAGCATGCAAACAACTTATAGAAGATTTGTATCCACACCAAACCTCTTTTAGTGTCAGGTTGGAAATTGCTTTGGTAGGGATTCAATTTTGGATATATGTTGTAGTTGTCATTGCTTTTGCTTATAATTTATGATCTAACTTCATATGTTGCGATATACATTGTACATTTTCAACAAATGTTCAATTCTTCCTTTCAATTACACCATTCTACTTTAGTGTGTATGGTGTGGTTGTCCATTTCACAATGTCATTCTCCTTGCAAAATGCATTGAAAATTTTAAAGTTATACTCCCCACCTCCATCACATCAGATCATTTTGATTTTTTTTCTAGTTTGTTTTTCTACCAAAGTTTTGAAAATCTTAAGTTTGTCAAACACATCAAATTTAGTCTTCATGGTATAAAAAATGTTTTTGTAGAAAAATCATTAATGAAAATTAGAAAATAATTTTTCCCTTCATGAGATGTTACCATGGGATCACATAGATTTGTGTGCACAAGCCCAATAATTTCCTTTGCATAAAAACCCCCATTATTGTAGGAAATTGGGGTATGATGGTGTTCACAATATACACATCCATCGTAAGAAATTCAAATCATGATTGTCATTAAGATCCATGCCTTTAACAAAGTTATTTTTGTCCATGGTTTTCAAAGCCTACATAGAGACATGTCCAAGTCTTTAATGCCACAAGTCATGCCTTTTAATTTTGGTGCTACTTTCTACAACCAAGGATTGAACAATTTTAACCAACTTATATAACTTTCCTTTTTGAACAACTTTAGCAATCACCTTGTTTGAATAAAAAAACTTCAACCAACATTTGGTGGTTCAAATTCTTAGTAGTTAGTGCTTCATGTCTTATACCATGGTTAAATTGCACTTTTCACTTACATTGCAATTCCTCTTACAACAATTGTTCACATATTAATTCCAAAAATTAATTGATCAATGTGGGTAGTAAGTGAAACCACAAGAGTATGGAAAGATGATGACAAACTCTCTAAAAATGTGGATGTCAAATTTTCATAAAAACCTTGATGATCAATGTTTGTTAATAGATATGCAATCATTGGAAGCTTATCAATATGAGCTTGCACTAAGGTGCCTCTTTCCATTTTAAGATTGTAGAACTCTTGACATACTTACAATCTGTTGCCAACATGTATTCTTTCAAATGTTACACAAAAATTGTCCCATGCATCTTTTGTAGTTTTTGCACATGCTACATGATGCAACAACGAATCAACAACATTTAAATAATTGTTCCACAAACCAATTTGTTTTTCTTCATGAATAAATAATGTTGAATAGTGCCTCCTTCAAGAATAATCTTTCCAAGTTCAACTTCTGGTGGTAATAATTTTCATGAAGTGATTTCCCACAAATCCTTCTCATGCAAAAGAAATTCCAACTTCATCTTCCATGTGTGAAAATTATTTTCATTCAACTTTTCAATACTTCAAGCATCAAAGGTGGACATCATGATTGTGAATAAAACAATGCCTTGAAAAAAAAAGCTTTGAAATTTTTAGTAAAATGTTAAAAAAAAAACACACACACATAATGTTTCGAAGCTTTCAAGAACTATAGAAAGCAATTTCAATCTCTCCTTCCCTCAAAAGCAACCATGATTTGATACCATGTTAGAAATTAATAGTATATCAATGAGAAAATAAAAATGATAAAACCATTGATATACAATGAGCTTTCCACCTAACATTGGGATCACACATACGTTGTTACAAACTTGTGATCCACTTCCAAGCTTTGGCCTACTTTTGAATAGGAGGTCAACACTTCCTTGTAGATGTTACCCACCTTAGAAATGCATGCACAAGGCCATCATTTCATACAAATGTCACCTCCCCTTAATTGGAGTGAATCATCACATGCATTGAAATATTTCACACTAAACTAAACTAGAGACATTTAAATAAACTTACTTTAAACATATCTCATAGTCTTGAAAGTATGTGTATGTAACACAAATATCTCAAATAACTATAACTTGAGTAACTTAAACTTGGTAGGAAGTTGATATTGAACATTTTTGGTATGCGATGAAATAATAAAATATATTTAATATTAAATTTACATATATTTAAAATATATTTTAATAATCCAATCTTAAACATTTAAGTAAATTATAAATTTAATTTAAAACAAAAAGTTGCACCCTATATTATATATTGCACATCATTTGAAAAGAATTTGAAATAACTTCCCATAGGATTAAAGATTATATTGCAAGACATAACCCTAGGTCCCCACTAAGTTAGACAAAGTTCTGAACCACATGATCTGTGTAACCCTGTGCCCTTAAGTTGATAGTCCTGTGAAAAGAAAGGATAATTCTGCAAGGGAAAAAAAAAAAGATTCAAACTTGGATTGATGTTTTGGACAAAATTTGTTAAATTTAGTTTCTATGTTTTTTTGCCATTCAATGCCAGATGACAGTTCTCAAGACATTTTTTCTTGTCTCAAATGCAAATAGTATCACAAAATTCTGTGATCTCCTGATGTTTGGTTTCACTTTACACAAACACAGCCACTTAAAAAATAAAATTTGCAACCCAAATTAGTCCTGGTGAACTTGAACATGTTGTTGCTGAATTGAATTTCTGAGTTGCAGTGCTTGATTGAAGAGAGGTCAATTTGATGAGAAGAAGGTCAGGATAAGAATTCTGCAACAACAGGTGATTGAAATCCTAGACATGACTCAACTAGTGGTTTTGATTTAAAGACAATGAGGAACTGACATCACACCCTTACTGTTGCTGGGAAAGACTTGGTCCTTCATGTGCTGACAAAAAGAAGGTTACATGCCAGGCACAAGGGTCCAGAAACAGCTCAACCCAACAAGCAACATATAATAGGGCTATTATGTCTGTTTATTACAAAATATGTAGTTTACTAGGATTTGTTGACCTATTTCTAATTTACTAGATGACCTACAGGCACTCCACAAACACACTCGGTTGATCATTCAAGCATGGTGTGTGAAATTGTGCTTGCTCCCAACCAACTAGAGGAGAGATGGAAACTTGAGAAATAATTAGTTGAGATTTTTGGACATATTTCATAATTAAGAATGTTCATGATGATCCAAGGGAAAAAAACAAATTCTAAACCTTTGGAGGTACTAGATGATGATATGAAACAAGACTGTAAATCAATCTACATACAAAAAAATTAGATGAATTCGTACATGATAGAGCCTGAATATCTCAATGGATTCTTCAAGGTGAATTTGGGAATGCCACTCCATACCTTACACCCTATTGAGTCTAACAATGTTAAAACTAAGTTTAGGGCTGAACTGGGCATTACAACAACCCAATATAGCATTTCTCAAACATGTAAAGCTTTGGACCTTATTGTTCCATTATCACTAGTGTTTCCCCCCACCCCCTCTCAATTTTGTGATGTATGCACATTGGCAATCATCCACAAGATGAAGTGAGGAAAGAGGAAATATTTAAGAATCTGGCTATATTTTGGCAACCTGCTGAAACCTCTTGTCTAAACAGGTGATCTCAGAAAAGAAAATCTTCAAAATCTGGGGACTTTGGTGAAATTTTCACACAAATCCTTTGTATGAGTTGCACTGGATTTTTAGTTTTTTTTGTTGCCAAGTGGTGAAAATTTTCCCCAAAAAAGAAGAAGCTCTGATAACCACCACACTAGACACTAAGGTTTACATGTTTGGGGTTTGTTTAACGTGGCCATTGATTCCCATGATTTGTGAATATATAGAGGGCATTTGCGTCAATTTTGCCCACTTTTGGATCGACACCAAACATTTGTGAAGGTTGGGTTGTTCAATGTTGTTGTGTATACTTACTTATTGTTAGCTATTTTAGTGAGTATAATTAGTAAAATAGCTAACGAATGATACAACATTTATCTTACTAATTGATCTCACACTCCAAACTGTTATATAGAGAAGGTGGGATAAAAATGGCCAGCAAAGTTGTGAGGGATAGATAGCTCCTTGGATAGACCTCCATGATACCTTCCAAATGCAAAAACCTTCGTGTGTGGACTTTGGAAATTGAGAGCATAAAAACCAGTATTGGGCAGGTATATCAATTTCAATAGATCAGCTGGGTAAAGGTACATATAATTTTTGGAAAACTCCAACTCAGATAAAGGTAAAGGGCAATATAGGCTTTGCAAATTTATTGACCAAGTGACAAAACATTTATTGTTCACAATTTGTTCAAGGCTATACCTAGTCACCATATTTTGATCAAATCCATAGTACTCATATGCATTGTAAAATATGAAAAATGCATATGTGCTATATACTGATTTTTGCACATATCTTCACTTTTTTGCCACTTTGAAACAATTACCCTAAACTTCAAATACAGGCTAGTTTTATAAAGAAAATAAAAGGTAAGGCTGGTGTATTTACCAGCTCCATAGGCTAATTAAGGGTGTCCCAACAAAAAAAAAAACAAAATTATATAATGCATATATTTGCCCTAATAACTACAAAGCTATATCAAGGTAAAACAATTACCCGTCCAACACTGGTAATAACATCAAAAGTTTTGGAGTTGCTTCTAAACATTGCCAGCTTTGATATTAATTATATTATTTATAAAAGTGTTCAATTTTTTTTCCAAAGAATTTTTTTTGGGGGAAGGAAAATGAAATATCTTTTTGAATATTCTGTATTATTTTAGTTTTTGACATGAAAATTTCAAAAATTAATTAATCATTTGACAAACATGTGTTGAAGTTGCATTTGTAATGTGATAGATAACCCATCCCCAGACCCAATCAAGGTCTCACAATTATTAAAATCTAACATTTATTGGGATTCAATATATCCACTAAGAAGCCTTGCTCAAGAATGGGAAGGTACCAATGTTCAGGTCTTAGTTCAAACTTACCACAGGCATGTCATGTATAGTTTAACTTTATTGGGTACTTACGACAAGCTTAAACTCAACCCTTAGAATGAATCATTTCTGTGTTTGGGTTGGTCACTTGCCTCCATGCTAGTAACCTTCACAAGGCACTTATCTAGCGTCATTCCAATATTATACCCAATCCCAATACACTGGCAGTTGGGCAATGTAAACTGTTTGCTAACAATCCCCAACCCCAAGGCCCTTGCAAAATGGGTATGGAGCAAACAGAAGGTCACAAAAACCATTGATAATAAATTACTCTTGGCTTGTTCACAATTTGGTACAACACTACTACCTACTCCAATGGGAGCTCTCAATTTGGTACAACACTACTACCTACTCCAATGGGAGCTCTCGGCAAAATAATTATTCCAAAAAGTGCAAAACAAATAATCTCAAATCAATTTGGGTCTCTATACAATACCCTAATTACCACTTTCGTTGGGTATTATGCATGAGAGGCCGTTTAAAGAATAAGCACTTGAGAACCACTTAATTCTAGCCCATTATGTGAAATGGATGGTTTTTCTATATACTCAACCTAGAAACCACTTAATACAATTTCAATGTAGATTCTATGCATGAAGTTGCGACTTGCAAAACTTGTCCAGGGTTGGTAGGTCATTATTATTATCTAGTCACAAAATATAAAAGTTATCTGTAAAGTCAGGCGATTATTGAGAATGGCCAGATTTTGGGTTATCGAGAATGGCCAGTTTTTGGATTATCGAGGACGGCCAGTTATGTTTTCTCTATGACTATGACATCAAATGTGTAACTGGGAATGAAATTTTACGAAAGGAAATAACCGGAACCCAAATCAATTTTTCCACCAAGTTTGGTGGTAAACCGAGTTTCATCCCCTCTTTCCTCTTTCCTGAGCGCCTCCAATGCTGCTACATATATTTTTCACTGCTCCTACCTGTACAACTACTATAATTAGTTTGAACCGAGTGCATTAAATGCTGAGTTTCAGCATTTCGTATCAATGTTGGCCATCAAGTGAAAAGGGCTGTTTTGTGTGCAGGGTGAGGGCATTTCCAAAATAAAGGGACCTAGGATGAGTCATAATAGTAGATGGGTTAGTGCATATGAATGTGTACAATCCATGCTATGTGCAAAACGCCTAAGGCCAAATACACCTTTGCAACCACATGATGTTGCATAACTCAAAAGTTATTGCAAGGCAATGGAAAAAAGAGACTACTAATTAACTTGGTAATAGTTCTGAATTATGTTTTGAATGAATAAGGCTAGTTTGTATTTAGTTGCACATAATCATTTGCATTCAAGAAGACATCACACACAACTTTGATTTACACATTCAATTGTGTAAATGACCTCACATCATATGTTCCTAGTAATAATTTAAGGGGAAATTAATATTCTACAATCTATCTTGAAGCTATTTATAGAGAAGGGTTTTACAAAAATCCATCTAGTGTATTATTCACACCAATTTTACTTGGTAAATTATCTACTTTGTTCATAATTCATTACTAATAGAGGGACACTCTTTTTTGACCTACAAAAAATGTGAGTAAAAATATAAGGTGTTGGCTATTGGCTAATTTAATTAATTTCATAATAATATTATATTTACTATAAAAAATAAAATGCAATTAATATAACATATATTTAAGTTAAAAGCATTAAAAATTGTTAGTAAGTTCTATTAATAGGTTAGTATATGAATTAATATAAATAATTTTAACTAATAAGTTAATAAGTAAATGGATTGTAATAATGAAATAAATTCTTTTTTGCAGCATTATGAAAAAAAGATGACAATTAAGCTATGGATTTAGATGTGATGAAAATCATGTAGATTATAATACATGTGAAGTATATTAGTAAGGTGTGTATCAAATGTTCTTTTCAAACTCATGAGCTCTTGTGTTTTTTCATTCCAAAATTCATATATTTAATTATAATGAAAATTACTCCATGATAAATTTTATTTAAAATCTAGCTCTTAGCTTATTATAATAATATAAATAAATAAATAGAAATTAGATGAACATAGGATAGTTAAAATATGTGCATATTAAATAATTAGATAATAATAAGGTAAGGAAAAATCAATTCTTTCACTTAATATCCCAAAAAATACTTGTTTGACACAAGTGGTTTGAAAAATTTAACACTAAGTATGCCCTAATCTCCTTTAAAAACAATGCTTGAAAGCTCACATACATGTGACCATGAATCATCCCATGACCTAATAATAAATCTATTAGGAACAACCACTCTCAAATTGGTCATACAATAGGTGAATCAATTAATAAATATTTCTAAGCAAAGAAACAGCAATGTCAATTGATTGTTCCACACACTCAAATTCATTATCAAAATTATAAAATACAGATGCCTTTTTCTTGACTAGTACTTGGAAATAAGGAATATAAGGAATTATAGACCGATTTCAAAGCTATTATTAGGAGGCAAGATCGAGTGAACATGTTAGGTGCCCAACAAGAGACACTAGTATAATCACTTGCACAAGATGTGGACTATTTACATTACCAAGCCATACTAGGTTGGATGAGTAGGTACACTAAAATGCTTATTGTTGTGGAGTGTTAGCCTCACAATGGTCATGGAAATTATTTAGGATTCCCATGTTTGAGGACTTCTTCTTGTTGTCTTACATATCCGCAATATGTACATGCTCATCAACATCAATTGATTGATGCTAGTAATTATGTTTGGCCAAATTCCCAAATGTAGAATTTGGAAACATTTTGATCTTTGGCCCAAGATCAAAGTTCTCCTCGATCGATCTCATGTCTCAATTGATCTCTTAAAATCCTTAGAGGTTTTTTTTTTCCCACAATGAGGAAAACTAAGCAAGCAAGGTGAGCAAAAGCATTGGATTCAAAAGTTTTGTTGTTGTTGTTGTTGTTATCGCCTCAGATTGTGACATGAGCATGGAATTTTTGCAAGAGATGATCGATGGTGTGATCAAAAGCATCTTTTGAAGAAGTGAGACTTTGTTCAAATAATTTTGGCCCAGGCTTCTTGTAAATCAAGCGCGGTAGCATGTCAATGATGGTGGCTTGCATGGTTGTAATCACCTCTTTTGGAACCTCTAAGAGCTTGTTTGCCACATCCAACTCCCCTGCCACCACCTGCACATGATGCACCCCAAAAAGCAAAAGCTGCTTGCTTCAGTGCACAATTTGCAGAAAAAACACACCACACAAGTCTACTTGCTGCAAGAGAAGATTGATGCCCAATTTTCAAGCTTCCGTGAGCCTCTCCATCCCTACAACTTCAATGGCATTCTCACACTAAATCCACAAGCACCTAGGCAAGGTCTTGTTTTGCGCATGAGCTTCATCCCTGCAACTTCAATGCCATTCTTGCACTGAATCCACAAGCACCCGGGCGAGATCTTGCTTTCATGAGCTTCATCCCTACAACTTCAATGGCATTCATGTGCACTGAATCTACTAGCACCTGCAAGATTTCCATGAGATCTTTGCTAGGAAGCCACACAGACACACAGACAGACACACGCAGACATAGAGAGAGAAAGACAGAGCGACAGAGCTGGGTGGTGGAGGATTTTTGGGTACATGTTTGGGGTCAATTGTGATGGCATAGGAGGCGGTGTCGCGAGGGAGGTGCCATTGGTACTGCTTAGCGGCCGTCATGTTATCGAACAAGACGGGGATGGCACCGGCGAGGAGACAGTCGAACAGGCTCTTGCGCGTAGCACTGTCACCTGGTGGTTGCAGGCAGAAAACAGATTCCAAAAATGCACGGATTGGAGCTTGCGGGTTGCGCGCACACTTCACAACATTACACAACACCATCGTGCACCTCGAGTTTTGGTTACTTGCCGATGCTTGTGACATTGTGTTGTTGTTGTTGTTTTCCGACCGATTTGTGCTGTTGCATTGACGCATGAGTTCGTGGCGCAATTCGGTTCCCGCGACTTTATTGTGTCGCGGAGAGCCGACGAAAACCACCAGTTTGTCACGTTGTGCAGTTCGGATCGCGGACTGCCAGGCGACCATCTCGGCATCAGAAGAAGGATGGAATGAAGTCGGGTAAGGAACTGCCATTTGTTCAGAATCCCAAGGATTGCGTTCTATAGAGAGCTTGGTGACATTCCAAAACTCCGGAAGACTCACGAGCGCATTCCCCCAAGAACTAGGTTGTGAAGCTTTCTCAGGTCGGACATAGTCCCAAACGATCCTGCCGAGAACCATGACATGATTGTTGCCGCGACTTCTCTCCCAATGAGAGTTACTCTGAAGCCAACCCACCAAACGCTCGCTCAACCGGTCACGAACTGCGACACTCGGCTCGAAGAGCTTGGGGGTCAAATCTAGAGCGCTATAAAAAGGAATGTAGCTCATCATCGCTCGCTCCGGATTTTCTGTGAGACAAGGATATTTCTTCAACCTCTCGTGGAACAAAAGCTCCAGACTGAATTGGTTGGTTTTGTACCATGCGCTTGTGGGTAGCAAGAGATGCGCGGCTGGGTCACTCTCCGGCACATCGAATGGTGCTCCTAGTCCCTGGTTCGAGAGGTCGTAGCACATCCGTGCCCATCCTTGTTGGTTCTCGCAATTCTCGATCAGCTTCTGGTTGAACTGCGGCGGAAGCTTGTAGATGTAAATGCGTCGCCCAACACATGTAGCAGAGTCATCGTCCTCGTCTGCAAGTTGCTGATCCTCTGGTCCTTCTCGATCCGTTGACGAATTCCTCTGCATTCCTCCTTGGCATTGTGATGCAGCTAATGTTTTGCTTACACTAGTAGTTGCCCCCAGTTGTTGGGTTTGTGCAGTTGCTGAGGGAATGTATCCCAGGGATGTTTGCACTCCGAGGAGAAGATCGTCAATGTCTAGTAAGCTATATGATGCGACAAAAATGCAGATGACAAGGGCAAGCGTGACGGAGTGTCGTGCACCGCCAACCCTAGACGACATCTTCGTCTTCTTTGACAACGATTCCATTTCTCGTGGCAATGACATCGACTCTTGCTGGTACCCCATAGAAGCGGTCCGGGGACCTGCATCGACTCTGCAGGAGGATGGGGAGTTCGGCTCCGTAGCTGCAGTCATTGATGATGATCACGCTGCAGCTCTGG
Source organism: Sphagnum contortum (assembly GCA_963920785.1). Classification (NCBI taxonomy): domain Eukaryota; kingdom Viridiplantae; phylum Streptophyta; class Sphagnopsida; order Sphagnales; family Sphagnaceae; genus Sphagnum; species Sphagnum contortum. The sequence goes on along the minus strand of OY987291.1, from coordinate 2,925,007 downwards.
AATTACTTCACAGCTCTCAATTTTGCAAAAGATCGTCGAGATCTAAGCGAATCCAATGATAGCTATGTCAGATCTCCACAAGCAAGTCTCAGCCTGTTGCATCGCTCTCTTTCACTTCTCAGCATGTTCTCTCTCTCTCTCTCACTCTCTCTCTCAGAGAACTATTCAGATATGGATTTGGCCTATTCTTTGGTTCTCGGATTCCATAGCGGCTTTTTCTCAACAGTTGCAGAGAGAGAAGACTTCCAGAGGAGCTTCGTTATATCAAAACAGAGAAGTCGTTAGAATTGCGGCGGGTTTGGTGCAATAGACATGATAGCTATGTGAGATCTCCATAAGCAAGTCTCAGCATGTTGCATCTCTCTCTCTCTCTCTCTCTCTCTCAGAGCTTATCAGAATGAGTAGCCTTTTCTTCTACTGGTTTGTTCGTAAAACGTGCGCAAGTCCTACGTTCGAAAACAATAATGCGGCTAAAGGAAAACAGATCCGGCAGCAGGCAGGCAGGCAGGCAGCAAATCTAAGAAAAACAAAAAAAAGAGACAATAAAAAACGAAGCGGAAAACAAAGCGAAAAACAAAATAAAAGATTTCGTAGCAAGAAAGCTTTACCAGCGGCAACTTTTTCCAACAACGAGAATGACACAACCTGGACGCAGAATGGAATCTGTGCAACTGTAGTCTCTGTCTCTGTCTCTCACTACCACCACCAACATCCCTGGAAAGTGTTCACGATGTCATAATATCTTCTCCCGATCAACCCCAAAAAGAACATGAAATAGTGCCAAGAAGATACACGAAACAACAGCAGCTACAAAGAAGAAAAAATTCCTGGCTCCTGGGCAAAAAAGAAAACAAAATGTTTTCAATCAATTAGAAGAGAAAGAAAAAAAAACAAACAAACACTCCTCAATGCAAATTACAGAAACCGAGAGAGAGACACAGCGAGAGAGAGAGATATTTGAGCCAAAGAAACGGAGCTGAGATCGGAAGCTTTAGGAGATTTTGAGAGAGGCATGGACGAAAAGCTGCAGAATGAAATGGCACACACGCAATAGGCTAATAAAATTACGCCGGAAGACGAGTTTCAACAAAGGAATTCTATTATTTTTTTTTTTTTTTTCCTGCGAATCTCTGCGAATGTCGAGGGAGTTGGAAGAGGAAACGAAATCGTTGCAGGAGACGAGGGGCTTTTGTAGATGCGTCCAAGAGCTCGAATCGAGGAGGCGATGCGTGCAAGCGATGGTGTCGATGGCGCTGGAACAAGACCTGCTGCGCGCACAACACACGGGGGCCACAAGCAACTCCCCCTGCCCGGGGTATCCTAGGGAACGTCCAGTGGAACTTTACGTTCGCAATAATAGGGAACGTTAGACCTTGGCTAGCTACAATGAGTTTTATAAGACTGTGAGAACTTTGAGAAAAAAGGACCGTGAAGAACCTTGGGAACAAATGGGAAAGCCATAAAGAACCTTGGGAACAAATGGGTCGGCCATAAAGAACCTTGAGAACAAATGGGTAATCAACAATAAAGGTGGGGCTATACTTGGAGGTAGCCCTTTTTTCCAAACATCTAGAAAAGTGGCACCTACCGCCCTAAATTTAGTTAGCACTAACTTTTTACCTGCCTCCTAACTTTTTGTCTACTGCTTGTCCAGACACACACCTTTAGGACAAGGGTTAAGTTAACTTAAGTTCAACTTCACATCTACCACCAATTTTTATTTTTTTCAATATAAACTAGTGAATCTATCAATTTAATTGTGTGAAATTTTTATCACAATTCTAAATATTAAGATTAATTTTCTTCCATACATTTTAATTATGTACTTGTCAATTTTGGGACAATTGAAATGCTTCACTAAATTTGACACCAAGTTCAAGGATGTAATTTTTTGGCACTATTGATAGATAGATGAAGAGGAGATGAATTGTTTTTCATAAAGAAGGATAATTCTTTTGGCACATCATAGGGATATCCTTCTCTCCAAATTCATGTGGGCAATTTGGAAGAGAAAGGAAGATTTTTCATCATTTGAACAATTTATTTTCAAGAGTTCTTTTGAGCCACATTTGGTACACAAAAAATTAATCCTCCATTCGTAAATGCAAAAATGCAAGAAACAGATGAAAAAAAAAAAACACGCCATTTAGGCACAATGGGAAATCATGAAAGCTTCCATATTCTTCTTGGCTTGCTAAGTTTCCTTTTGAATTAGCTTTACATTATTTCTCTTGATAGATTTTAGGGTTGGTTAAAGCTTTAAGGTCAAGTGCGTGCCAAGATAAGGCCTTGACTCATATACTTGGGAAATTGAACAATACAACAAGTGGGTTTGGTTTAAGGGTTTCACTTAATGAGTTGGAATAAAACTTAATCTTTTTGCACAAAGATCAAAATTGGCTTCACGGTTGTATGCAATAGTTTTAAAACATTTCATTTTCAAAGTTGTATTTGGATAAAAAAAGGCTCCCAATGGTTGAACACTTCAAAAATCAAATGTCAAATATGAAATTCAATTACCAACACCATTAAACTAGTGGATTACATTATGAACTCCATTTAAAACCAAACATGCTAATCGAACTAAACTATGATGTAATAATTGATCTTAATTACAAGCAACACATATATTATATTCAATGAAACACAAATAAACAATATGGAAGTTGAATATAGTGTGAGATTATTAAATCACAACATTATAAAAGTTAGGTCCATTGAAACCACATTGCCATGCAACTAGAGCTCAAAAAATAAATTATATACAATTATTCACGCACTCCCAATTCCTCAAAGGACCCAAATGTGGGCCCAAATAAAAAAAAGCGAAAGAGGGAGGAGTCAGGGCACGCTCCTTAACTCACAACAATTGAAGGGGTAGAAGGGCGTGTTAGAACTTCAAGATGGGACTAGGAAGAATTGACAAGCTTCATTCACTCACACGGGCCTGCACACAATTCACACAAGGTGGTTAGTGCATAGTTGGAATACCCTTGGTGTTAGGACGAGCCACAGGCAACATGGACACACAAGGCTCACCATAGCCCGGACTTGGGGGAAGCCACCACCTTCCCCCTTACAGTATACTCTATGGCTGGCCACGAAGCCTACATCCAAATGGTTTTTCTCTCCCAGGATTCCTGAGTGCGAGTCCTAAAATCGCGCCATAGGGGATTCCTGCGACTTTGGAACCCCATAACTTTGCAAGTAGACCTCGAATCGAGATGCGGTCTGAAGCAAAGTTGTAGCTCTTGTTGAGGACTTTCCAAAAGTATGTCGCACATTGTTTGCAGCCAAGTAAATCAGGTTGATTCCCAACTTTTTGTGGTCGGGAGTCAAATTGACAATTTGACTCTCAGCCCTTCTTTTGGCCATAACTTGTGTTTCAAATGTTCAAATGAGCAATACAAGCCCATTCTAGACATTTACGTTCCAAGAGCTTTTCAATGATATAAAGAACACCACAAGCCATTGAATTTTGACCCCTGAAATCACTCTCTGAAGTTTTGAGAGTCCACCGGAACTCCATCTCCCATAGTGAGAGTTGCCTTGAGAGTGTGAATGTTCACTCCTTCACATTCCCTCACACTTTTTCACATTCCCAGGAGTATAAGATGTGACTCTCGGGCTTCCTATTGGCCTACACCTGTGCGGCCTCTTTGCTTTGACTCCCGAGCTTCCTCTTGGCCTCCAACCTTGCAACCCCTTTGCCTTGGTCATGAACCCAAAGCTAAGGTTGCAACAATTATTATTCAACTATTCTTTGGGTATTATAACTATTATGTAATTATTTCTTTGAAAATACAAAGAAATGACAAATAAATTGTCATGTCAAAAAATTAATTAATTATATTATAGTTACAAGTGAGTTGAAAAATGGGTCTTTTATGCAATAATTTGTATGCACCATACATACATCCATAATCAACAATGTTTGATTTTTTAAAAAGTTACACTATAGTTGCATGTGATAATTATTTTTAAATCTATTGTGCCATTCACAGATTAATTATGTTACAACTAGTGTACCATATGTACACATGTAATCATGCTACATGTTTGCATTTTCATTGCTCATTATGGGTTACATTTGCAATTAGTTTTCAATTATGATTCCCATTATTATAATTAGTAGGGCCATAAATGTGCCATTGTTGAACTAATAATGTTCAATTATGTTGTGATTATTGTGCAAGAATTTATAATTTAATAGAGATACAAATTCATATGTAATATTTTATTAAAATTTTATTATTTCCATAATTTGATTATTAATCATCCATTGCCCTTGATACACTTAATAATTATGAACTTATTAATTATACTAAATAATCAACTATTAATTTGAACAAATAAATGTAATTCATATAATTAATTTTAAATTAACTAACTAACTAATTTTACAAATTAGAATGAGTAATATGAACATTTAAAACTAATAGTTACTCATCAAATAATAATCAAATAAATATGTATTTCAGTTGGGGATAGTTAATAATAATTACATCAATCAATTAAGATAATCATTATCTCATCAATAATTACCAAATCATTAATTATTTAAATACATATGATTAATTTAAATGTGAAACTAAAAGCAATGTGTATATTATATTAAAAATTCAATTTGGGTGTAGATATGGATATGCCTATTAATATTTTGATAGCCAAGAATATAGAAGGAAGATTAAGATTTGGGTTTTCATTATATTTGGGTTTTCATGTCGCCAAAAAGAGAGATTCAAAAATAAAAACTCTACATATTTCCTATGGATGATTGCCACTTTGGCTACATGAAAATAATTCTTCAAAAAATTAAAAAAACACTGGTAAGAATTGAGTAGTACAACTTGAAGAAGATGCGGCCCGCTCAAGACTGCAGTGCAGTGCAGTTGTTGCACAGCTTGATCATCGCCCACTGACGAACAACAACAAAAAGCAGCAACGACACTAAGACCCAAACAATCATTCCAGTATTATGCCAATACAAGTAGACTTCTGTCAGTGAGAGAGCAGAGATTACAACTACATTCATTTTCCTTGATCAAAAGGATGACCAACCAACAATCACATATCCATGATGTTAAAAAACTTCTTAGTGCAGAACAAGTGTTGGCTAGTTGTTGAATCTTGTCCAGTGTTTTTAACCTTTTTGTATACAGACAAGGGTTACACGTAGTGCTAAGTTAATGGTACTAGTGTGGCCTATGCTGTTCGCCCAAGTGTTACCACTTCCTCAACTGATTTTTCCTTCCAAAACCTGGTTTATTGAAATTTCTTTGAATTCTCAGCTACAAAAATCACTTGAAAATCAATATCTCTCACATTCTGAATCCAGATCTACCAAATAAATTACATTGCATACTGCTCATCAAGATCTTTCCAACAACACCAAAGGCACATTCCAATTCCTCTGAATTTTCAGCTAAAATTTAATTTAATTTTCAGTGAAGAAATCATTCAATATTCAAGACCTTTTGCACCACCAGTCCAAACATCATGGAACCAAGCCCATGCACCCCCCTTCATCGAGAGCTTTCCAAAGACACCAAAACCATGATCTGAAGCATCCCAGTTCGGTGGATCTCATAAGTATAAACAAAACAAAACAAACAAACTACCTTGCTTCACAGATAGATGTTAATGTTAGGACTTTTTTATTTTCAAGTGCATTCACATATGGTGTGTTTGGCAGCATTGCCAACGAAGTAGCATTGTTGTGAGGAGGTGGTGTGAATTTGGTGGCAGCATTTGTGATTGTTAATATCTAAAGCTGCATTCACGCTTGGTGTTAGGGTCTCTAGTGTGGAGTCCCCAAACACCATGCTAGTGATTTACGACTTACACCTACTTACCATGAACATTATATGTTAAGATAACATTCACTACATTAAGCTATCACCCATTTAACATCATTGGATGACACCTAGGATGTCGCCTAGATTTTCAATTAACAATGACTTAACATCAAGTGTGAATGCACCATACGTGTTTAAGTTTTGAGATTTTAACTAAATGTTATATGAAGAGCCCAAAAATGATTAATTAAGTCAATGTTACATAGCACAATCTTGATTTTGGAGTTTAACCTTAATATTTCTTATATTTAATAATAATTGTACCTAATAATCTTGATTATGGTCACCAACCATTAACATATATTGATCTAAATGGTGTGATGACAATGGTAAGCTGCTTTATCTTTTGATCCCATAATTTAGCTTGACCCTAATCTAGGTGGGAATGTAGACCAAAATTACTAATTATCATTTTATGTTAGTGCTAAATTTAGCATAGAGTTTTTAATATATATGATGTTCTTTAAATATTAAGTTGCCTAACATTATAAGCTTTAACATCAAGTTTGAATGATATTAAAATAGTAATATATAGAGGGTGTTGAATAGGCATGTGTGTAGGTATGCAATAAAATTGTTATGGCTCATAAAATTGTTCAATTTGGTGGCTTGATTTTTGTTTTAAAAGTTATTTTGAGTGAACTAATAATTAATTGAGTAATAGAGTTTGGTAGATTTGTGAAAGTTCTAAAGGGCCAATGGGAATGATAGGAACGGACCATTATTTTCAACGTTCATAAAATTAAATAGGTTTGTGTATAAGTTTGAAGATCCTTTTTCGAACCAATGGGATTACTAGATTTGATGGTCTGAATTTTTTTCTTAGTTATTTTGAGTGAAGTAACAAGTCAATGTGTGATAGTTATTTATAAATAAATGTTCTAGCACACTATGTGTGTGCATTGTTTACAAGAATGGTGGGTTTAAACTCTTTGTAAAATGGAAAATCCATGAGTTCCATGCCTACAAAATATTTTCAAAAATTAAAACTCGTTGGACCTAAGGTGAGGTGAAATTTTATTGACCAATGGTTTCAAGTTCAACTTTTATAAGAACTTTTGGTTTTGGATTTAGACTATAGGGTTGATTCTCATTTGTTTTTGGGGATGATTCCACAATTAAATTTTAAATGGTTTTGAATTTTTTAGATTTTGGTGTTCTAGAAATGTTTCCACCAAGTACCCAAAAGGTTCTCATGATCTTCCATTCAAGTTCCCCTTAACTTCCCAATGGGTTCCTAAAGTTCCCAAAATGCTCCCCAACATGTTACCAAAAGCAACAAAAGGCACCAACATACAGAACATCACAATATAAATATTTGTCTAAAGGGCATTTTAGGTCTGTTATTTGAGAAGCCCTTATATATTATAGATTAGGGCTAGGACCTAAGATCCTAGAGCCTAAAAATCCTTAATCTTATCTAAACCCAAGATTTAACCCTACCTAATTCTATGAACCAAACCTTGTCAAAAAAAACCCTTATAACCTACCAAGTGAGGTCCATGTAAACTCACTGGGTTTCATTATAAGGTTGGGTTTGGTTCTTGGACAAGTCCAGGTCCATGTAAGCCCAGCAGGTCCAGTTCTTAAACCCAAATCCAGACTTGAACTCAGTCAAAAACCTAAAACCAACCAATGTAACTGGTAGGATTTGGAGCTAGGTATAAATAACCTACCAGCCAATTATTGATTTTTTAAAACTGGTAGATAACCTACTAGCCAAGCATTGAAGGGTTCAAATTTTAAAAACTTAACGGAATGATTGGAACTCATCCAGGTATGTAATGAATCCTAAAAACCTAAACATGTTTATGATAGAAAACACAAAAAAATTAAAACTAAAGTGCAAATGAAAAACCCTATATTAACCTACCTTATGTAAGCGACATAAATGATGGTTCTCAAGATGGGTATTTGAGAACAGTCCTTAGTTGAAGGCAATAGTTATTACCAAGAAAACAACTAAGTAAATTGAAACCAGTGGGTATTATTCCATGGAAAGAAAGCTAGGGGTACTTATTCTGGTTCATATTAATTAGTTGGGGGTGCCTCATAAGTCCACCTTTTTTCTTTTTTTTGCAATGAGCCAATTTGATTAGCCTATCACGAAAAGAAAGTTGAAACTATGGAGACTCCCCAAAATAGAAAATTCTATGGGAAAATGAAGCGCTGTTGTCTTCGGCCCAGCTATATAGGGTGAGAAGGGGAGTACTTTGGGCAAAACATATGGGATTAAAGCCAGGTGCTATTGGGAATCTAGGGAACATGTTGGGAACAAAGGAAAAATGAAAACAATGACCCCACCACAAAAGCAGCAGCAGCAGCATGACAGGCAGCGGCAACAGAGACGAAGACCAAGAAAACATGAGTTCACAAACCGACAACATAAAGGAGGAGTGTGTGTGTGTGCCACTGACACAGATGCAGCCTACAACTGGTGAACTCTGTGGAGAGGGAGAGAACAAGTAAGTGCAACGCACTACTGTAATTGCTGCAAAACTGCGAGATTTTTGACACAAACAAATTAGCAGTCTTTTGCCGACCCGAGTCTCTGTACAATTCTGACAACAATTGTGGAATTTATTGCAGGGACCCCACATGAGAGACTTCCATACTGTAAAATAATGTTTGAAGACTATAATGGCATGCGCTTCGGTGTGTGTGCAAATGGGTAGGCTAGTAGTGGACTGTGAATTTCTGTCATTTGAGGGATAAATAAAGTACGGTTTCTGTTTGTTTAATGCGCATGTCATAATTTGAGATTTTGAACCCAAAAACAATAATCATAATAAGAATCCAAACTCCTGTCTCTCTATGCAGATTCCTTCTATGAGATCGAATTAGTCAAAACCATAAATGGCGTGGTATCAATTATTCTTGATTTTGCTTTCAACAAATTTAATAAACAGAAAGCCCATGCAAAATACGTATCACACGAAGTGACTAGGCTGAGTTAAGTCTGTCTTGTCAATGCTAACAACTACCTTTTGAAATTGACGACTGTGATAGTTTGTTTGTTGACCCTGTCTATACACAAACAAGGGTTATAGTATTAGTGTTGATTGTTAATGTTGTCATCACCTAACAACTAGTGGGTACCCGTCAGGGTCGGACACAATCCGCCCTTGCCTGCAAGACCGCGTTGCTGCATTTGGCTCTCAGGACCTGGATTTCAGGACCTCGATATTTGGCTCTCAGGACCTCGATAAACGGACACTGGGTTTCACTCTCAGGACCTGGGTTTCAGGACCTTGACAGACGCACAGATACAGGACACCAAAAGCTCTCCATCCTACGGTCGTCTTATCTTTTTCTTGTCACTTTTCTCTGCATCCATCGTCACTTTTCTCTATGTCCAACAGTCACAAACGCACGCACGCACACACAGACAAGCAACTTTATATATAAGATTGTTTGAGTCTTTAAACATCTGGTGGATGGAGGATGTTGGTTGGAAATAGATTCACTATGAAATGGAGGGTATGATCTGTGATGATTAAATAAAATTGCATAACTAATGCACAAGAACCCTGTCTATAAGTAGGCATCCAAGCTTAGTTGTTTATTTATTCTTTTTTAAATCTTTCCCCTAAAACTGAAAGTGCAAAAAGGTGAGAGACTACTAATAGCAATTCAACAAAACCAAATCATATAGCCAATCAACAGTAGGTGTTAGTGTAACAGAAACAAGAGGCAAACATAAACCTTAAGAAATCTATATGTTCAACCGTCAATTTTTCATATAAGACCACCAATTTATAAACAATAGCCAAGTTTCTATTTCATTATCACACATTCTATCCCTACATCTCCTCTAACCATTACAATTACTAAAGTACATTTATATTGCTTCACTATTTGTGTGATCCTCCTGTAAAACTAATTTTTACATAGAAATATTTTTGTAGAGATTGTAAAATCAGCATTTTCCAAACTCTATCCATACGCTGACTTGGTCTTACACAAAACCAACTTCCACAACAACTCACTCAAAAATGTAACAAATAAAAGACAATATTCCCAACTACATTGAATTCCCAGGAGTTCCCAAAATTAAGGTCTCAAATTTTTGGATGACTCCCCCTTTGAAATTCCATATATACTTTTCCCAACATCTCAATCAGACATGTAACAGTAAGAAAATGTATCCCATCACAACATTGAACTCTTTTGGCATGATTTTAATATTGATTTTTGCAAAGTTCCTAGGAAACGGGCCTCAACTTTCTGAAAGACACCAAATAGAATCCCCACAATTTAATATCTTCTTAAAGCAACCAACATTGTCCCCTGAGGAATTTCATCAATTCCAACATCTCTACATCTTTATTCATTTTTTAGATTTTTTATTTTAAATCCCTATTCCAGAATAGAGCGAAAGAAGATTTGGAATAAGAATACACCAAAACACTATGGTTTAAAGCATTCCTCCCATCCACCACCTAATTGATCTAACATTTCACCACACAAAGAAAAGGAAAAAATGGTGTTTAGCTTTCGACAACTCGCTCTTCTTATTCACCGACGTCCCTTGCAAAGCCCACCATTTCTAAAAGCCATGAAAAGCTTCAAACAACCTTCATCAATTTCGCTGCTCTAGCTTTTCGCAAAGCAAACGCGCACCACACAATTCTTAGCCTAATTAACATGTAATAGACAACACAAAGAAAAATTCCTGAATCCATAATTCCATAAACACTCAATTAATCCCTCTCTTGTCATTTGCAGAATTTGGCACCTAATATGCCCATTCATTAGGTCTTCATCCATGATGATTTTATTTCATTTCTTTTCATCCCACATATGTAACACCTCCTTTTTAAATTTAGCTAAATCCCCACAACTATCATCAATTACACTTCCGAATAGTACAATTATAAATCTCTTCTAAGACATTCCCATTGTTGCTCATCCTTGCCCTTGATGATACATTTTCTTTTGCCATCATCCTACTCCAAACCCCTCTATTCATCCACATATCTTACAAACAAATAAAGTCTTTCCCAACTTCCTATTAAAGCCTTCTTTTTACCTGGTGTTTTCATCTTTACCAAATCACTCCCAGCTTAAAAGGAAAGAAACATTTGTTTCCTTTTCCATAGTGCATACCTCTTTTTTCTATTATACCTAAGCTTATGCATTATTGCTCAATAATGATTTATGCAGCTCAAAAATTAATTACATTTTGGAAATCATTTGTTTTTTAGTCAATTGTTCGATATTCATCTCCTCATCAAATGTTTGAGTTAGCATGCAAAGTTGATCATCAACTTTCATTCTAGGAGTACACCTAATTAGCACCATAAAAAGAAAGAATTTTGTGTTTGCTTAGATCCCACATCTATAACCAAACATCACCCTAAATAACTATAAATCCCAATTGCTTACATTTTCTTGAATAATGGACATCACAATGATCCCATGTTTGATGGTTTTGATTAGCCTTTCAACCATCCCATTGAACTTAGGTCATTGTGGCATTGTATATTCATGGTGAATGTCATAAACCTTGCACATATTGTCAAATTCAACAAACCATTCACCACCATTGTCAGTAAAAATGAGCTTAGCCACTATGTATTTACAAATCATAGTAGTGACATACGAAATACGCGTACTTTTCAAAGGTGCTCAAAAAGAAGTATTTTCAAGTATTTTAAAATTTGAAAATGTGAATACGTGAAATACATGAATACGACGAGCAAAACGTTGAGCAAGCTGAGCTTAAGTTGTGCCCAAACCCTTCTTAACCAACTTGAGCATAGGCATACCTTGAATAAAATTGCACACTAGTTTTAGGGTCTGGTCCTTGTCAAGCTTGCAATTGGTTTCAAAAATGATTGAAAACATTTGACACAATTTTACACCTACTTCCGAAACAGTGAACAAAGACAATGATGATCAAGTATTTTCAAGTATTTTTTAAAAAGCCCAAAAAAACGTATAATACGCGTATGTTTGAATCGAATTGAAAGTATGTCACTACTATGCTACAAATGATATATTTTTCCAAAAATCTTGCAAGTATTGCTATAATGTAATTCGATATAGCCTTTGCCTCACATCATTTAGAGTAGTGGTCAATGACAATAAAAATATATTTGTTTCCTTCATTGGTATATAATAGTGGTCCTGTAATATGAAGTGCGACCCTATAAAATAGATCAGATATTAGAATGTTCTTTAAATCCTCCACATCCAACTTGATACTTCCCATTTGCCTAACCAACTAGCACTCTTTACAAGCCTTGACAATGACCTTGACTTGTTCAGTCTTACTGTGATAATAATACCACTTACAAATCTCCACAAATGTTCATTGTTCCTCAAAATGCCTAATCTCCTTATGCATTTCCAAAATAATGTCCTTCTTCTCGTCAAGCTTAAGCACCATCATCTTTTGGAAACATAATTGATCTCCCTTCCAAACATAGTTTTGTGCTCGCTTTTTGACCCACAAAAGTTCTTCTTCAATGGCATTTTGCACTAGCATCTTCAAAAACACGTTTTATCATGAACAATTGGGCAATGTTGTGTTTCAAATGCTCCTTTTCCCAATCCATGTTTGCACCCCATCTCTCATATTAGTCTAATATCTTGGATTTCCTCTTAAAACTCTTCATCAAATTTTACATTGCCCATTGGGTTCTGATTGAAAGCATACACATTGGAGTGTTTGGATCCAAGTTAATGCAAAATCTTGAAATTGAAATTTTATAACATGTTTATCCAACACCCTTTCCAACCATAAGCATCTAAGACTACTGCAAGCCATTCCAAAGGTTTGTGGCCTATTTTTAATGTGAAATTATTCATGTGCAAAAATCGTTGAAAATGCATAACTCCCCAAATTAGGGCATAGGATCCACCTTCCTTAAGATGGAATTTTTGTTGCACCATAAACAATCACTTACTAGTGTATGCAATGACACATTCTTTCTTTCCATCCTTCTAAGACAATATAACACCAACTTTTTTTGAGGACCGATCAACATATAAGATAAATGCCTTGCAAAAATTTGGCCTTGCCAACATTGGGGCTAAAATGAATGCATGTTTTAGTCGATAAAACATCTCCTAACATTGTGAGCTCCACAACAAAGTTGCATCCTTTTTTGTCAACTCAAATAGAGGGGTAGCAAGCTTTATGTCGTAGCCCCACTTTGGGTTAAGTGTGAGGGTGAAGTCCACACTCCCAAAAGTGGGAAGTTAGAGTCCTCCGGGATTCTCGAAAATTCAGAGCTCGAATTCAGGGTTCAAAACACCTCGCATTGGGGCTTTCTTGGTGTCATTGGAAAGGTCTTGAAGTGTAGATGTCCAAAATGGCCTCGCATGTGCCATTTGGACATCTACAGCCCAAGTTACGGGCAAAAGAAGGGCCAGGAGTCAAACTAGCAGTTTGATTCCCGACCACTAAAAGTCGGGAATCGACCTTTTCCCGACGTTTGCAGAAGGAGTGCGACATGGCGTTGAAAAGATCTCAAGGAGAGATACAACTTTGGTTGAGACCTCATTCTAATCGGAGTTGGTAGTCGGGAGATATGAATTCCCAAAGTCCCGGGACTCCTACCCGGGCCAATTTCAAGACTCCTCCTTGGGAGTCCCGGGAAAAAGAGCCATTTGGATGTAGCCTCGGCGGAGAGCTACAAAGTATACTATATGGGGGAAGGTGGTGGCTTCCCCCAAGTCCAAGCTGTGGTGAGTCAAGTGTGTCCAAGTGCTCGTGGCTTGTCCCAACACCCAAGGGTGTTCCCGAATGTGAACTAACCCTCTTGTGGTTAGTTTTGGATGCAGATTCGTGTGAAATAACTTTTGTCCCTCTTCCTAGTCTGATCTCGGGACTTCTAGCACGCCCCTCTACCCCCTTTTAGTGTTGGAAGTTGGGAACGGCTTTCAAGTCGCAACTTTCCGCAATTCAACATACTTGGACCTTCAAGTGGGTCCAACAAGGGACTTAGGAGCGCGTCACTTTACATAACTTGTAACATAATTCTGGTAGTACCCTGTCAATCTTAGGAATGCTCATACGTTGGTGACTATTCTAGGAACATGAAACTCTACCATAATTTTGACCTTGTTAAAGTTAGGTCAAATTCTTGCTTTCCCAACCACATGCTTTAAAAACTTGATGTTCTTAGCAAAGAACATACATTTGTTGGGATTGAATTTCAAGTTGACATTTTGCAAATGTTATACCATATGTATATTGTTGAGATGGGTTTCCCATGAGACACTATGGATATTAAGGTCATTTAAAGACCTTGAAGAATTGTTGTAACCATTCAAAGAAAATATTTGTCATTGTCTTAGGGTTTAGGGTTTAGGGTTTGGTGGGTTTATTGGTGATGAGTGTTGTTTTTTTCACATCATTAGGGTTCATTTTAATATGCCAGAAGCCACTTTACAATCCAAAGATGTGAACCACTTTGCAACATCCATCTAGCCGAATACATCATCAATTAGTGGCATTGGGTACACATCCTTATGGGTCTGAGTGTTCAAAGGACGATAATCTCCACAAAAACACCTGTTACCATCCTTTTTGATTAATAACATAACTTTGCAAGCATATTTTAAAAACTTAGCCTTCATTTTGCCCAATTTTATCAACGCCTAGATCTATTGATTCACCTTTGTGTCCTCCCAAAAAGATAGTATATTAGGGTTAGTATGACAAGGTGGCAGACCTTGGGTATCTATCACTACATGTTCACCAACATCACAACATCCTAATTCTCCCTTGGGCCATGTAAAAACATCAGCATACTTATCTAGAACTTGTTTTATCCAGATCAAGATTAGCATCCACCTTGATTAAAGATTTCATCTGTTCCCATCTCCCCCCATTGATAGTCTTAGGTTCATCTTGGGTCTCCTGTGGTCCATTATTGACATCTTCCAATTGAAACAAATATGGAACCTCCGTGTCTTAAGACCCTTAAACTGATGCATGTTCTAATGGTTTTCATGAGATACCCACTTCAACTAGTCTTCTTAGTCGTCCTCCTAAGAATCATCCTGATTGTTGGATTAACATTTTTCAAAATCTCTCAATAGGCCATCTTGGACTTACAGAGATCCAACTTCCATAACAAGTTTTCCCAATAGCTCACTCAGAAATGTAACAAAGAAAGGATTCTATTACCAACTACACCAAATTCCCTGGAGTTCCCAAAATTAAGGTCTCAGATTTCTAGATGAGTCCCCAATTGAAATTCCACAAAAGCTTTTTCCAACAACTTATTCATACATGTAACAGTAAGAAAACATATCCCACCACAACCTTAAACACTCTTGGCATGACTCTAATACTAACTTTTCCAAAGTTCCAAGGAGATGGGTCTCAATTTTATGAAAGACACCAAATAGAATCCCCACAAATTAGTATTTTCTCAAATCGGCTAGCATTGTACCCCAGGGAGTTTCATCAATTCCAACATCTCTACATCTTTACGCATTTTCTATTCTAAATCTTGACTCCAAAATGTAGCGGAAGAAGACTTGTAGGAAGAATACACCAAAACACTATGGTTCAAGGCATTCCTCCCATCCACCACCTAACTGATCTAACACCTCACCACACAAAGAAAAGGAGAAAAAGGTGTTTAGCTTTCAGCAACCCGCTCTTCTTATTCATTGGCATCCCTTGCAAAGCCCACCATTTCCAAAAGCCATGAGGAGCTTCAAACAACCTTTATCAATTCTGCCGCTCTAGCTTTCTCTGAAATGGTCCTTTTTTTTCCCATTTTCATTGGCCCTTTAAAATAACCACAAACTTAACAAACCTTATTACACTTAAATTTTAGTTCTCACTCAAGATACCTAAGAAAAAAAACGTTCAGACCAACCAATCCAACAATTTGTTGGCCACAACTTTTTTTTCTTCACACCTACACATAAGCTTGTTCCATGGCTCCTATTCATTAGTAAACTAATACTATAACCCTTGTCTATAGTATTAGTGAACTAATGAACAGGGTAGACTAATACTAACATAACCCTGTCTACAAGATTCCTCTTCTGGCTAATTGGATCCATATCTTTGTTGTTGCTTTTGTGATGCAAAAATACCTGGACATAATCATTGGCAGCTTCAATTAAAGAAAATGCATACTTGGTTCTAAAGGATTCCTATGCTGGGCTTTGGATCGCATTCAAGTTGCTCAAAGGATTGTAATTCACTCATTGTTAATTACAAATTGCCTATCCCCCTCCTCAATGCCCATGCTTTAGCTTGAAATTTTCAAAGAGTTTTGCAATCAGGTTTATTACAAAGTTTATATAGGTACCCCTTTACACTAGATCTTTGAAAGCCCATGACCATCCAAATAAAAAATCTATGAGTGATGGAAAAGTCATTTCAGGATTCAAGTTCGTTTTATCCAAGGTTGAAGGACCATGGGATGAAGGAAATGTAAATGCATGAAAAAATCAACATTAAATGCATTATAGATAATATTTCATGGTTTAATGGACTTGTCATTGGGAGCACCTATTTGAGTTGGGCTTAATAGTAAGTCCTTTAAACCATGAGCTCAAGAACCTATGATTGGTTAGATTTTGATGGTTCAAACTCACTTTTTTTTAATAATATTTTTTAGAGGTGGGTTGGACATGTGTTAAACCATGAGCCCAAAAAGCCATGATTGGTCTAAATTTTTTTGTCATGAGTTTTTTTCAGTAATATTTAATAATGAAGGTGATCACAAAGTTCCTTAGCCCATGGGCTAAAAAGGTCATGATTGGTATTAAAAAAAAATTACATATTTTCTAGTTCATTTTTTAAAAATATTTTTAAAATAAAAGGTGGGTGCAAATTTTGTTAGCCCATGACCCAAAAAAGCTATGTTTGTTTGGTTGGATTTTTTTTACATACTTTTTTCTTTGTTATGATCCATGGTGATCCTACTTGCTGAAATGAAAAAATGAAGAAAGTGGAGAAAAAGGAAACGAAAGGAAAGTGATTTTTTAAAAAAAAAACCTTAAACAATAGTACAAAAAATAATATCAAGTATAAAATCAAAATGTAATTTTAATAATCATATACTTTTTTTTGTTCAGTTATAATATGTTGATAGTTGATATCTCTATAAAGTTTATCTTCACTGTACATTACACTTGGACACACATAAATGATTTCTGAAAAAATACGAGTCAAAGGGCGAAGCAACGTTTCCATGAAACAGCCTAAGACATGTTTTGAGGGCTCTCAACATTGCCATGGTTGCAATCCCTCACCATAATGCAAAAGGGGCCTCAGTACTACTACTTGTTGCATCTAGAATCCACCATGTCATCTCACCAGGAGATCATACAGTTTTGTCATATGACAAATCTGACAACAAACAATGCTACTTTCTAGGCTAACATGTAAGAAACTACAATACAAAAAACCCAATTTAAGGAAACTTGCAGTGGTACCATTTCAATCAATGTAGCAAAATACATATCATACCTACCTATGACTAATGTTTAGCATAAAATAATCTGCAAAGGGTTCAGCTGAACGTATGAAGTATGTGAGTGTTTTATCTGACTACTTGGATAGGAACCTGTGTCCCTCAAGTATGTTTCACACAACCTTGAAGTGTGCCTACCTCAAATCTTGAGGCCAGAGTGAACCAGCACCGACCAGTGCACCATGAAGGATGGATGATAAGTGGTCAGGCAACAGGTTCCTGTTGAGTTCCAGTTCCCTAGCCAACCATGGTGGTTAGTTCATTTACTTTTAAGTTTTACCACCTACCTACTATGCAGGTTGTTAATAGGTAGGTAGTAAAAACAGGCCTTCCCCAAGTATAATCTAAAAACCATGATTCTCAAAGAAATTGAAAGAATTGACTAGAAAGCTGCTGAATCTTTACAAGTTCTTTCAGGTTTTTGAGATAACTCGAAGCAATGGTCTTTTTTTATTTTGATTGATTTTCAAAGAGTCAGTACTGACAAAATTTCTGTGATTCTGAAACATTAAAATAAACCAACCGACCAACGACTCTTTTAACTAAGTTGTTGATGTTCATCCACAACTGATCCACAATGGGTATCTGGTGGATGGTGTGCTGGTGTGTGTTGTTGGTTCAGTATGGCCAAATCTGAAGCCATCCAAGTTCCTATCTGCACAAATCTCTGAGTCACAGTCGTCTGCAAGTGTGCATGTTACAGATCCCTGGTAATTCTAACCAGGGCATTATAGAGGTATTGAACAAAAGAAAGTGTCAGAGACTCAAGTTTTTACTCCCAAATCTCAACAAGGAACGTTTGTGGATGTCCCTTAGCATGCATATGCTATCAACATTTTGTGTTTGTCTGAAGTCAATAGGATTCTAATCTAAAGCATCTTTCCCTACTTAAGTTTACACACACAAACAAGAAGATCCATTAGTGGGTGTTACAAATCAGTTTTCTAATAAAGAAGTTTCAGTGAAAATTTAATTGTAGCTTTCAAACCAACCAATTAGAATGAATCATTTTTAAAAATCAATGTGATTACTTGACATGCAACCACCTATATGTGAAGGAGATAACTACTAGTTTTATCAACAGGTATTAAAGTTATCTGTAAAGTCACCCTATTTCACGGCCTATCCCCTCTTTCAATGATATCTACAAAGTAATGAAATTTTATTAAATCACAACATTCGAGAGTAATTATAGTAGGTGTAACAGATAGGAGCAGTGAAAATATATGTAGCAGCAGTGGAGGCGCTAAGGAAAAAGGAAAGACAGGGTGAAACACAGTTTACCACCAAAATTGGTGAAAAACTAGTTTTGGTCGCAGTTATTTCGTTTTGTAAAATTTTCATTCCCAGTTAAGCGTGTGATGTCATATTATGCTGAAACATACCGTTCTCGCCCCCTAATGTCGTGACTTTAGGAATAACTCTATTGAGAGTCCAATAAGCAAACTGTGACACCCATTAATATACTCGTAATCTTGAGATCCTCTGCCCTTCCTTGTTTTCCGGTGCCTAGGCGCAAGGGTGGTGACCCCCAAGTGAAAGGCACTGGATTTTCAGAGGATTTGCACTTCCATCATAAAAGATTTCTAATCTTCTCTTTCATAAGATCTTGGAAGATCACCACTAAGTTCCTCCACCCACTTGGTTGTCTAAATACACTACAAAAATTAGGGTAGGGTTTTACTAGTGTTCAGTTATAGAGTTTTAACCTGGTTATCAAGCAACTTATTAATCCAATTATTAATAACTGACCAATCGGTTATTGATTTTTTTGATAACTGGTTAATAAGCTAGTTGATTGATATATTAAAATTTCAAAATTTAATAACCTACTTGAATGGCCTAGTTGTCATCCAAGTATGGTATCCATCTTAAAAAGTACTTAAACATTTTTTATGATAAAAAAACCAAAAATAGGGGATTTTTCTTTAAAAATTGTCATAAATTTTTGTAGCATTGAGGAATGTGTAGTGTGTACGTGGAACTGGACTGATTCAAAAACTGGATCCAGAGGTTCTTGAATTTGGAAAATTTTGATAGAACCAGAATCAAAAGGTTCAAATTTTGAAAGAACCTGGCTCAAACCGTACCCAAAGAATCGTCATATAAAATTTTCAATCTCTAGGCAATTATTTTGTTCTCTGGAGACTTGTTCTTCGTTACTTCAAAGTTACTTCAAAGTATCCTTGTATCCAACTCTTTGGGTGAGGCAATAATATGTTCCTCGTACAATTACCATATTTAGCAAATAAAAGGTCAGAGAAAATCAGGATTTTTCCCCTGGTTCCCAATGTGTTCTCCAATGTGTTCTCCATAGCACCTTACTTTTATCCCATATGCTTTGGCAAATGTTGTCCTCCTTTCACCTATGTAATTGGATCAAACGGAAGGAACCCTATATTTCAAAATAGAACCTTCTATTTTGGGGAGCCTCCATAGTTTTTTTGAGTGATGGGCCAATCAAATTGGCTTCTTTGCAAACCAAAAAAAACAAAAAAAGAACTGGGAGCCACCTCATCTAATTAATAGGAGGGGTTGATAAGTTGGCAAAGTCTCCAACGTCTAATGGCTCCCAACAAGCTCTATCTGGGCTGCACATTGTGTGAAGTGGCATTGTCTTATTACACGGTTTGAATAATTTTACCACAGTTCTAGTTTGAATAACAAACAGCTCTTAACACAAATTGTTGCAACCTATGTTGATTGGAGGTATCCTAGTTATGTGTCAAAGGTTTTGTGGGTTCCCAATTGGTGTGGGACAGGGAAAGCTGAACTTTTTCTTTTTTCTACTTGGCAAAACAAGCAACCCAGTTCCAGAACCACAAAATTGCACATGATTCAAAAAGGAAAGGACCCAAAAAGACAAGCCCATACAAAGCTAGTTTGCTAGCATGCTGCCAGAAAACCTTTTGCATTTGTTCTTTTCTCTTCCTCCATCTTCGCATCAAAGTTTTCGAAATAGAGCACTTTTGATGGAAACCTGCCAATCGTCAATAAAACAAACCACTTGAAAAACGGCGAGAAAAAGTTACTAGATGAAAGGACTCAAGTCTTGGCAAAAAGATAAAACAACCAAGGGGGACAGACTACAAAGGTAACATGAAAAAATCAAATACTCAAACCAGCTTAATTGCAGGGAGCATATCAGATAAGGAGAAGGAAAGAACACCTCAAAGAACACTTGACCTATAATACCACTCACCTGCAATAAGAGCACACGACAAAATAGAGCGCCAGAGTGAACCAGCCCTCATGACTCCACCAGTTGATTGTTCTGTCTATAATGTGGGCTGCCTTTTCTCATCCCACTCCTGACCCTCAATTAGCCAACGTAGTATCACAGTCGACATTTTTTGGTTGCTGTCCTTTGGTTTTTGTTTTTCTTGACCTTTTTTTCAGCCCTGACCTCCCTACTACATTCCCACTTAGCTACCCTACAAACCTAGCTATCTTGTTCCCTTACATCTTGTCCCTACCTACCAACTACAGCCAAACCCCTTTACCTACTTACTTTGTATCTTTCCTAGCTAAAGCTCTATTTCTTGGTTAAATGTCTACCTCTTCTCGATTAAATCTTTAACTCTTGACAAAATATTTTTATTTCTTGGCTAAATCTCTATTTTTTGGCAAAATGTTTTTATTTGTCGGCTAAATCTTTATTTATTAACAAAAAAATTCTATTCCATGGTTTAACCTTTATTTTTGAACAAAGCATGTCTACTCCCAAGCTAAATCTCTATTTCTTGACAAACTTTTTTATTCCCAAGTTAAATCTCTACTTCTCGACAAAACCTTTTTACTCCCTAGCTAAACCTCTACCTATCAACAAAACCTTTCTACTCCTTTGTTAAACTTTTATTTCTTGACAAAACATTTATATTCCTTAGTTAAACCTATATTTATCAGCAAAACCTTTCTACTCCTTAGTTAAACCTCTATTTTTCAACAAAACAATTTTGATTCCTCACCTATACCTATCAACAAAACCTTCGTACTCCCTCGCTAAACTTTTATTTCTCGACAAAACTTTTATATTCCTTAATTAAACCTATACTTGTCAGCAAAACCTTTTTATTCCTTCGTTAAACCTTTATTTCTCACCAAAAAAAAATTACTCTTCACCTACACCTCTAATTTTCAACAAAACTTTTTTATTCTTTGGTTAAACCTTTACCTCTCTACAAAACATTTTTACTCCTTAGGTACACCTCTACTTCTTGTAATTGTGGGAATTTTTTTATAGCAATCCTCTACTTCCACTTTGGACCACTTAATGCAAGATGTACTTAATTTAATTAAACAATTGACTTGATAAATTTTAAGTTAAAAATACATCAAGAATTTATGAATCTTTGCACAATTTTTAATATTAATTAAAATCAATCCTAGGTTTTATTTTGAGAGGAAATTTTCATATATAAATATTTGCAACAAGAATCTTTTTTTTTTTTTTTGAAGGTGAGTGAAGAAGGTTTCAAGTTGGGCTCTCAAGTTCAAGAAACCACATTAAGGGTTTTAAAAAAAATGTTTATTTCATTCATTTAATTGTTTTTTTTTTCATGATGTTTCAATTTTAATTCATCATCCATTCCTAGAAGATTATTGTGTATGACGTTTTATATGTTTATACAGTTATCAATTTATATGGCATTTACCACCAAATGTTTTTAGGTCTATATATAAATATTTTGGGGTAATTAATTTAAAACTTAGCCTTGAAGCTCAATCCAACAATTGATGACATACAATGGCAACCAACAAAAGAAATGGAGGCGGTTAAAGAAGCCTTGGAGTAGAGCTTTGAGTATCTAAACCACCTTCTTGCCTATAAGTATGTCAAAGACCAAGTTGCAATTGTTTTGAAAACTAGGCGAGGGGCCTTGAAAAAGAAGATTGAAAGGGGTGAAGACCGGCCTTGTAATTGCTCAGAGGCCCATTGGAAACAATTGCATGAAGAGGCCACAATTGAAAGGGCCGAGCAGATCACCAACATCTGTGCAATACAAAAGAATGCAAGTTGAGTTGGACGATTAGGTGATCACGGTGTAGAGGAAAGAATGGTAAGTGCATTTCCTTTTGCAAACTTGTTTTCTATGTTTATGCTCATGGTCAAATGGATTTACACACATTGACATCATGATGGGCTTTTCCAGTTACTACTGTGACAAAACTAGGAGGATGGCAATTTATTGTTTTACTTCTTTATGAACATCTTGTGATACACGGATCAATAGTTATGGCATTTGACCTACAACTTGTGGGTTGGATGTTTATCTAGGAGCTAGAGCTAGGCAGAGCTCCCACATTGGCAGAGATGCAAGAAAATTGTGAAAGGGATAATGGATCCAAGCAGAAATGAGCCTTGTTGGAAGATGATCATGATGTTAGGGCTGATTTCTACTTCAAAGTTCAATTTGCACATGATATCAATAAAACTGAATTTATTACTGTACAATGACTACCCATTTTGAGTTGTGTTTTATGAAGCCTACTTGCCATGTGGAAAGGATCCAATTAGTGCAGTGTCACTATTGTTTTCAAATTGTGTTTGGAGAACAATGTGGCATTGGTTGCCCAATTTTTCACAGATAATTTCATCCCCTTCTTCTGCTAGTATAACTAAAAATTGCTGGAATATTTCACAAGCTCTGAAATTCATGAGAGAATGAATGGGGTTGGAGCAAGCAAGCCAAAAACACTCACTGATGATCCTTGGAGGTCGATGATGCGTTCAGAAACATCCTGAGAGAGCAAATCCTGACCTCCATAGCACCATGCATGTCACTTGCATGTACCTGCACTGGAGCTTGAATCAAATGCTGAGTGTTGATCAAGTACCCGTCGCCTAACCGCCCAGAAAATCGGCTATGGTTGCAGCAAAATCGAACTAGCTTGCAGCCAAACTCATACCTGAAAAACTAGTTCCAGACCCTTACATGTTAGTGGCTGAGAGAGAGTGTGTGTGTGAGGAGGAGGGATAAACAATGGCACCAGTGAGAGGGAATCAGCCAAAGCTCAGCTTATTATCCCGGTCACATGAACAACTAGGATTAGAGTTCGAAAGCAGAAGAGTCTAGACAGAACCCTAACCCTAACCCTAATGCTGGTGGCGATTCTTTCTGGAGACACCTTTGTCTTCTTCCGTCTCCGGTTCTGGTTGTTGTCTCTCGTGCGCTTTGGTAGGGTTGGTGTTTTGGAGGAGTGTTTTTGCTTGATTGCTTCTTCTTCGTCTTCTTGCAGCCGTGTCGTGCTGTATCTCGAGATGCCGGGTGCTCAAGTTCCTATCACCATAGAGCAGCTGGTGGCTCTGAACCCCTACAACCCTGACATTCTGCCGGACTTGGAAAACTATGTTGAAGAACAGGTATGCATGTGTTGTATATGTTTTTTCCTTTTGTTTCCTCCTCTTTTTTTAACCCTCTTACGGGATGAGAATACCAGTTGTTGGTCTCCCCGCTTGTCTCTATAGACATCATGGCCGGTTGGTTGTTTTTGCTTGTACCTCTCTCTCTGTGATCACACGTTGAATGCAGTAGTTTTGTTCACACGTGAAGGTATGCATTGTTTCTACACTCACCGCCTTCTTCTTGACCTCTGCAGGTGGCCACACAGACATACAGTCTGGATGCCAATCTGTGTCTTCTCCGTCTCTACCAGGTATTGTCTTTTTATGCCAATCTATTCAGACACAAAATGACCTTATAAGTCATTTTTATGTTTGTTCCTTGTACATTATCGCAGCAGAGGTTGTGTCTAGGGTTTGGAGTTTTTTTTCAGAAGGATGAAATCAAGTTCTGAAAAGGAAGCAATGCACAATTTGTGCTTCTCATGTGGGTGGGTTGGACGGGATGCAGTTTCAACCGGCTCGTTTAGATGTCCGCATTGTTGCAAGGATGCTTGTAAAGGTGAGAGTTTTGTTTCTTGTTGTTTCATGAAAATTGACCAATATACGATTCTCAGAAAGTTCCTATATCTAAACAAAATGCTGTTCTTTAAAGAGGAATTGAATTTAAAGGGGATTGGCGGTGGTTTTCACAAACTCAGTTTTCATGATTTGGGATACTTTGTGAATTGATGTTTAGTTTTGCAAGTGCTAGTATACTCTACATAAACATTGTTGTTTGTTGTTGATTCCTTTGCTGAAAGAATCGCCGAGGAGCTAAATTCTTCTCCTTGAATGTAGCTATTGCACTTTAGAAAACTTCCTTGTTGTGCACTGCAGATGAAACACACACAAGTAGTATTTATTTCTCTTTCTGAAATCATTACCAGGGGGTGTTAAGCTGGGCTGATTCACACTGTTGAAGACTGTGTTTACAGGCACTGATGGCTCTACCCGCCACAGATTTCAACTTGTGCATGTTTCTCATCCCAGAAAGACTTGTATCCTGCTTAGGTTATCACAACCTGGATGTGGTGGATTGTTGTTTGATGTCCTAGCACATTTGGTGCTTCTGTAATGACTGCATTGAAGGATTTTATGAACATGGTGACATGTTTGTTGATGCCATAGTGTGTCAGCAATGGCTTTGTTTCATGAGGATTTTCAAGGCTATAGTTAGGTGTGCTTCAGATTTCCACTATTTGGTGCCTTGTTTGCTCTGATGCTCACCAGTTATATTGTCACTCTGCTATGAGTCACACCCTTGGCAGTTTCTTATTATACATCTACTCCTGTATCAAGTCTTCAGCAAGTGTTGTTCTGTGTTGTACTTGGATCTGTCCACTTCTGATGTATTTTTGCACCAATAATGAATGCCTTGACCTCCTGTGATTAAGCAAATGGAGGAACCATTTTTGACACTGGCCACACTTGCACATTTTTTGGAGGTGAGGTTACTTTTCACTTTTGAATTTGCCAGCTCCACCTACTTAGAATTTACTTTATTACCAGTTTGGTTCATCATGAGCACTGATTGCAGTGCAATTTTGTGGGTTACTCTCTGTTTTTGGCACCATCTAGCCAGTTTTGTTTGTTCTCATATCAACTGGTCTGGTTCTCCAAGAAACCTTCTCTGAGCTAATCAACATTTGTATGCAGACTGCCCATTTCAGAGAGTTCTGGGACGAGGCCAACAGAAATCGGGACATTCTGGAGGTGGTTCCAGGTGAGACATTCAAACCCAAGTCCTGTGTTTCATCCATTGTTGATTGAATTCAGTTGTCTTCAGTATGTTTCTTGAGTGTTAGTCAATGCCATGACTGAGTCTTCCCATTGCTTCTGCAAATGCTACAGAAACCCAGGATGCCCAGATTTTGTGTAATGGTTTCCCAGATTTTGGGTGGATTATTACGTATTTATCTACACTCACAGTTGGGAACTGATGAGTCAGTGGGTAGTTGTGGCAGCTCATCACTGCTATTTGCTAAGAATGTGATGGTCTGACACTTTTTGAGCAACTCTCATGAGGTTATGACTGCACTCATTGTCATATTAACTTCAAGTTGTGGAGATTTCACTGCAATTTCATAGATCTGTTAGTCATCCATCATCACCGCCTAAGATCGAAAGGGCCTAGTTCCTACACTAGAGCTTGATTTGGATTCTTTTCATCACAATTTTCCTTGTGTTACTTTTTTTGTCTGATCCTGTGGGGAAGCTGCATATTATTGCTTACATAGTCAGTGCCACCAAATGCAGGAATTGCTGCAGAAATTACCAGCCTTTATTTTTGGGCTGTATCCAGCATTGGTCATGCCTAGGTCTCCTGTACTGTTTCCTTATTTCTACAAATTGGGTTGCCCTGCAGGATTTGAACGAGCAATCCAAGGATATGCCATTCATGTGCTTTCAATCACTTACCAGCGTCTGCCACGTAGCATTCTTGCAGAGGTGGGTTTGTCTTGACTGTTCTTGACCTTCATAGTGAAAAGGTGATCCATCATCTGGAAATTAGGGAGCTGTTTTTCCTCATGATATTGAGTTCCTCATTTCTGTTTTGTGCACTTGGTAAGACTTCCTCTAGGCTTCATGTCTGTTATAGTAACACAACACCATATGCTTTGCCCATTTGTTCAGAATTGGTGAAGCTGTTTGGGAGTTTCAGTCTTTTTGCATGTTCAGGGTGAAGAAGCTGAATTACAGTGTTCACTTGTCACACATGATGCAGTTAGTTGCAGGCTGTTCTGGCAATTGTTGCTAGGTTTACTCATGAGGCTTTTCTGTTCCTGCCATGATTGTTCTATGTTTCTCCTATGACATGGTGATACTTTTTTCATCAACATATACACTATATGTCTACTTTGTAACAACCTGGAAGCGAATGTCATTTTTTTTTGAGTCAGACTGTCATGCTGGGCTCACACCATACAACAATGGCATTGCAGGCAATCAATGTTGAAGGGCTGTCCTTGGACAAGTTCCTTGAGTATCAGGTTAACAACTATGGTTGGACCCTTGAGAAGGGTGGACAGGTATTGTCAAATAACCACACCCTTACACAATTTTGATTGCTTGATTTACTGCACCAGCTCCACTATCCTCATATAAAATGGAGATAAGCAAGAGATATTCTGCATCAGATGGCATTTTGAGACCCCACTGAGTATATGATCTAGAGATGAAACGAGGATTGCTACAAACTTGACAAGGAACACAAGCTATCAAGTTGGTCTTCCTGTGGTTGACAACTGGCAGAGGGAACAGCCAAGTGAAAATGAATTCTGTAACGCTGTACTTTGTGTGTGCACTGTGACAATATTTTTCTTGGGTGGCAGTTGGTGGCATTGCCAGCAAATGAGGACAATCATCCTGTCTTGAGAAAGAGTTCAGCTGACAGCATTCCCCTGGAACATGTTGCAAGACTTTTTCCAGTGTTGGGTTGAATACTTGAGCAGAGTGGATTATGCATGAGCTAGATGAAGACTGCGGGCTACTGAGGATCAGATCTGACTCCCATCATTGCAGTAGATTGAGATGGAGCGGCTGAACAGCACTAATTGTCTGTAGGAGTTATTTCCACAAGCAGTCACAGGAACATTGTATCTCACTATACTTTTGAAAGTGATTTTTTCTTGCTCAAGGTCTTTTTCTGATGGATTTCCATTTTTATCATGTGATACCAATGTGCAGAAGGTTTAGGTCATTGTTCAGAACAGGTATATGTCAAAAAAGTTAATCTTGATTGGTTTAACTATACATTTCCGTATGAATGGAAAATAAGATTCTTGAGCCTTATAGGGGATTATGGTGACAAGTGAAAGTCTTCTTTGCTGTTGTGGAATATAGAGGTTGTGGAAAGAGCTATCTATGAGGTTTTTTCAGAATTTCAGAATCAAAAGAACCTCTGGTTCCAGGTTCTTGAAAATGTTCAAAGTACGGAACAGTTCTGGTGAAAGAACCAGTAAAGGATAAGTGGTTAAGGGTAGGTTTTTGACCTGGTTTCTGAAATTTTTAGAACTATGGTTAAAAATGGTCAGTATTGGTTCTATGATTTTTGAGGACCCCTGGCCAAGGGTCAGCTGCTTTTAATGGCGGTACTACCAACCAACTTCAGGTTTTAGTGACTTGTAAATATGAAAGTTGTCGAGAGTAATGGAGGCAAGCACTCAGTGCTGAAGACTGCTTTCAATTTAATCTAGGAATAAACCAGTGTTGAGTGGTTATCAGGAATGGAACCTTATATTTGGTGCAGTTCTCAAGGATATATGGCAAGGTTCTCACAAAATCAATAAATGTTTCTAAACCGTGGTTTTGAAAAAGAACTGAGAACCAATTCTTATAAACAACCATAGTTCTCAAAAATTCTAAGAGTAATCAAATAACCTCATCAAACTGCTGGTCCTTAGCTGATTATTTCACAAAAACTACCTGTTGTTCAAAACTTTTTGAAAAAAGCCAGAACTCTAGTTTCTTTGATTCTGAAAATTATCAAAAAACCAGAACTTGAGGCACTCTGACTTCCAAATTTAAAAGAAACTGGAACCAGAGGTTATCAAAAGAAATCACACCTAACGCTGGAACAAACAGTATAGGTGTGCTGGTGTGCAGGATGGGTTGTGTAAAGTTGGGCATGCGAAAAAGGAATCATGGTACATCCTGGTGGATCTTGAAGTTCAAAATGGCTTAAACTAAATGCATGCAAGTATGGGCAAGGTAATTGACCACATCCATTGCAATCACTTCTATGTCTCAGCAATTTCTACATTTCCCATTGCTGATGATTTTGATAAATTTCCAAACCTTGTCAAATACTCTTTGAATATCAGCATCTTGCTTGCTCTCACACACAGTTAAATTTCATGTCATTCCTAGTGTTCCACTTGATTAGGTTAACCCTTTAACCAATTAACAGCTCCAAAGGTGTTTTCCTTGTATTGTTTTCATTGGCAAGTTCAAACAAAGTCATGAGAAATGATGGAACCATGTACCCCTGTTAGCTGATTTGATTGCAAAATTAACTTGACTTGTGAGTATGTCATCCCTATTCTCAAACACCATATTGCTGGAGACATTGAAATATAGTTCTCACCATTGTTTTTCTTGAGAATTTTTTGATGCAGCAGCCAAAGTGGCCATCATCCAAAGGAAGATGTAGAAAAAGTGGCAATCATCCCTGCCTAAATTTCGCCAGATTATTTACCCAAATCTGGCTATAAACCAAATATGAAATACAAATCTTTAATCATCTTTCTATGTTTTTGGTTACATACTGAAAACTGAATATAAAAATCTGGTGATTTTTGCTTGGTTTTTTCTTCCCACTTTTGGGGCTTGAAACCCTTGAAAATCACTTCATTTTTGAATTTTTAATTTTTAATTTCACATTTTGGCAAAAAAATGCATGCAAAAAAAAAACAGCTGGTTCTCACCAGCCATAGTTTCTAATTGTGCAGCCTCTTAGTGATTAGCATCATTATTAAGTATTACATGATTAGTGACGATCTTCCAGTTTTGTGGCCACTTTCTGAACAAAATCCTTTTACAAATAATTCAAGACCTGGTCACATTTTTCCAAAATGCATAAAATATGCAATTGTCTCATGCTTTTGTCTTGTGGATGCCCATGGTTATCAACCATCCCTTGCAACCCTTGTGTGGTTTAATGGAAGTGTTTGCACATGGGATGATGTTATGTCCAACATTCTTACAAAAAACCTGAGTCGTTATTATCCGATCGCTTTTGCCTCATCATCTTCTTGGACTTCATTGAACATAAATTGTTCTTGATACTCCATGAGGAATTGTGTTGATCGCTTCACATCTATAAATAAAGAGTACACCCGACTAATATCTTCAATCTCCACCTCCTTCCCTTTTCGTTTTGCACAAGCTAGGGCAGCTGCTGTTATCAAACATATTGCATAACGGAGTGAAGTCTCGTGCCTGCAATGTACGAAGAATATTGAAGAATGTTATTATCAATGGAGGGAGGTAGTAGTCGGTCTTCTTCTTTAGCTTCTTTGACAAAGAATTATTTTTTTGAGAGAGATGATCTGGACAATAAGGAATTGTGCTTTTCTAGAAAGAACATTCAAACCTTACGCACCCAATTTTTGTCAAGAGGTCTCTTGCATCCTCTGACATTTCCACATCCTCTTCTTCACATCGTATGTCTAGAATCTTCCGAATCTCTTCCTCAGAGTAAGGTGTGGTGGATATGATAAGTAGGCGATCCAAGAGATCAATTGGGATTCCATGTGGTGACTTGTAGTTGGTGCCTCTAATACGTGTGATGCCTCGATTTGTGGCTACCACCAAAATGGGGGCCATTTCGTTCTCAAGTGCTCGGTTGAGAAAAGAAAAGCATTCAATATCAAGCATATGTACTTCATCTATGAATAGCACCCCAGGTACGATGTCAGCTTTGCCTTCTTCCCGCCACTCTGCCACTTTGCTATCAATCTGTTCACGAACTTCACACCGGATTTCACCTGTGTCTCCCGCAAACAAGGCCAAAAATCCTTGCTTCCTGTATGAGAGAGACAAAGACAAACTCCATGTCAAATCCAGTGGCCAAGGGACAAGCCATGTCAAATCCGGCCAAGAGACAATCTGCCAAGAGGGAGTCAAGAACATGAGGTATGAGCTTGGAAGGAAATTATGTACCGGCTGTTGATCACATCAATTTCATGTAGGGTTACCACATGTACCACCTCCTTCCTCTTCTGGAGCTCTCCATCTGGGCATTGAACAAACTTGGTCTGAGGTCCCATGGCATCATAATCACGTGAGCGTGCAAATGAGCGCCCCAGTTTTGTAATCTTTCCAGAAGCTTTGTCAATGGCAATAACATCACCACTCTGAACTTTCTCCTTCCCTAGACTCTCAATCATCTTGGCACCCAAATCGTAGACGGTCTCCATCTCTGTTGTTTTGAGGGTTAACTTCCCCGTCTTTGATGCTGCTCCTGCCACTGCAGGACGATCAATTTGAACTTCCACCACTTCTCCTTCAATGAGTTCTGTCTCTTCTTTGATTCTAACCCCAATAGCTTTTCTAAAAGCCTGCCACAAACAAGGAAAAAAGCCATGGTATGAATCACAGAAGCAGTAGTACCAAGTCCTTGGATCATCATGTATGACTTCTCTCATTTGTGGTGGCATTCGAGACAGAGAACTCAACAAGACACATGTGCAAGTCAAGATTGAAACCTCCACATCTTGATGGATAAGGGTGTTCAAATTTGATTGGAAATAAAAAAAGCTGGTTGGTGGTGAGAGCCTGAAGATGCAATTAGAAGTTGTACCTGGGTGAGAGCTTCGGTTTTGCTCATTTCAAGGGAAAAGATCTCACTGCCAGCCATCATTGCAAATGGAGTTTCTTCTCCAAGTGCCTTTGCCATGCCCATAGCTATGGCAGTCTTTCCTGTGCCCGGTTGCCCCGCCAACAACACTGCACGCCCTGCAATCTTACCCTCTCTTATTAGCTGGAGTATAATCCCTGCTGCTCTCCTTGCAGCTTTCTGCCCCACCATGCCCTGCAAAAAAAAAAGCCGAATTCTTAGTCTCAAAATTTGATTCTCTGAATCCAAAACCGCAAAAATTGGTGACATGGGTTGAAGTCAGTTTCGTGTCTTGAAAGTGCTCTAAGTGCTGCTATCTGGAAAGAATGTGAGCGTTGCAAGCTGATTGTCTCTTACATGTTCATAATCCTTGTGACAATGTGAGATCATCATACAGATCATTGTCTGCACAGGATCAGGTGGGGTAGAAGACTATAATTAAACCTGGGATAACAACGTTGTTGTAGTATATACTATATACCTGGTATTGAGATTGATATAGCTTGGTATTAAATTGGTCTTATCTCAAGTCCCTACGAGGCATGTATTGATACGAGGCTGGTATCACCTAATTCCTACCAGTTACTGGAACCACGCAGGTACTGGCACGAGGCTGGTACCTGAGAAACGTTGCGAGCTTCAAATGTATCGTCCAAGCCAAGTCCTCGAATGTGAGAATGGGCACCCACACGCTCTACTCTTGTCAAGTCCTTACTCTGTGTCACTTTCAATTCCGCCATCTCTGCAACGGCAAGAAGGTCGGTCTTTCAATGTCGAATCCTCGTGTACCCAAGACAGAGAGATGTGAAATCGATAACCACCACCTTCAAAATAACACACTCAAATTTGAAGAAGAAGAAGAAGAAGTAGAAGTAGTACAAGAAAATCAAAATAGGAAACGACGATTTGAAGAGGAATTTCGAGAATTCACGAAGCTAAAGGGAAAATGACATGATGAGAAGAAGAAGGAACCCAAAATGGAAGAAATTTTGAACAATATAAAACAAACAAGATGCGAGGTGTCGAAAAGCAAAATCATTATTGAAGGGCACACAAACCAATTGGAATTGCTAGAAGAAAAAACAGACTTGGTTGGAGCAAGAGAGATGGAGATAAAATCCAACATGTGAAAAACAATCACAATAGAAACAACAACTCGTCAATTTTAAATGAACAAGAGAGAGAGGCAGGCACAATGAAGAGAACCCATAAACTCAAATGCAAACTCCAGTAAACAAACGTAGACAACAAATTATATCTGAACAATCCAAAACAAGGAAATTTGTGTCCTACAAAGAGAAGAAGATGGGGAGTTTAAAAGGAAGCTTGCAATCAATAGAAGAGACATATAGAACGTGGAGTGATAAAAAGAAAGAAAGAAACCACATCAAACAAGCTTGAAGAGAAGAGAAGGTGAAGAAGGTGTTGTTTGAAGAAAGGAAGGATTGGGTGTACGCACTAGCCTCTCTATGACGGAATGAACTGCTTCTTCTTGTTTTCTATTCATCCCTTTTCTGGCCGACACAAATCACGAACCATCTCCAGACGTGCATGGGGACCAATGTTGGGCACGTACGAGGCTGGAACCCTGGTATATAGACCAACTGGTCCTCGGATCAAAGAACCAACCGGATGGGTGCGACCTGTAGCAATACTGGGCTCATACCAACACCTGCCTGATAAGACATGAGGTAATACTGTAGTAGCCTTGTACCATTACCTGCTTGGTAGGGACTTGAGGTAATACCAGTTCAATGCCAAGGCTATACTGTAGTACCTGGACCAGTTCGACAGTAACTATATTATTTTTAGAAATGTTGAAATTTTCAGAAAACATGTTTTTTGAAGGGAATTAAAAAAGCTGATAGAATATTGGGGAATATATCATTGTTGGGATGGAATCCTCAAAATTAATTATTTATTCAACAAACATGTGTTGAATGGGCCACGGCATTATGATATTGGTTTCAATATCAGGTGTATAGTATATACGTATATACATGTCACATACCAGCCAAAAATCAGCCTTGGACCCTCATACTAGGACCAGGCTCATATGAAAGTCTTAAGAAAATCTCATACTAGTGACAAGTTGGTACAGATTTCTTTCTTAAATCCAATACCAGTACCAAGCGGGTATGAAAAAATTTTAAGTAGATCTGATACAAGTACCAGCTGGTATGTTGTTCCAAAGTTAATACCTGCAACAACACTAGTGCACAGTGCAGAGCTCTTGAAGGTTCAGATCCAGAACTACTTGGGCCACACACATGGGGTGTTGAACTATGGCTGTGCAGCCCACCACCAGTGATAGTGGTGATGACTGGCTGCATAGCCAAGGAGGCTGCCCTTGATGTTCTCTCATTCCCCCCCTGTCCACCCATTTCTGCAGGGGGCAAACCATGGAGCATTTTTACTTTTCTTTCATGGATATTACAATTTCATTTTGCAAACTTAGGCTAGTAATTTCAAATGTTATTCTAAAACATGCGACAAATTACAATTTGACAACATCCTAAAGCATAAGGTGTCAGAAATTTCGTTCAACGACATTGGAACACTGAAACACATAAGCACCGAAACACTAAAGCATTGGAACAAGAAGTCACAAACTCAAACCTAATTATAGAACTATTCCAAGCATATGCACAATTGGCTCTTCAATATCAAAAAGAACAGAGTCATACAAAATAGTAATAAAATTAAATCAACACCCATAATTCCTCATAACATAGAGATTGTTATGCACCTATTTTACTCACAAAAATACACTTAGTAAGGTGGCCTCTGATTACACTGAAAGAATCCAAGCAGGTCTAAGCAGCATCACTATGTGTACATTGATCAAAGGTGAGAACTTTAACATGTGGGTATTGCAACACCTAGTTGAGTACACAGAAAAAACATAAAGAGCGGTGAGGTAATGAGAACCAAATGGAATTGAAGCTTTGATTCTGCACGTAACATTGAATTATTGGATATAGTCAATGTTCGGAAACACTGCAATTTTTTTCATTTTAGTTAGTGAAAGATCTGAAATTAGCACACAACATTGACAAAATACTGGTACTGAATATTAATTCAAAACAGCGCCAAAGTGAGCAATCTGATTTGCATAGTTACTTGTGTGGATTGCACAAGAAATTGCCTGAAAAAGAACCATGATGCATAATATGTACTATGGAATCATCAAGCCCCATTATGTTGGGTAAAATGTCAGGTGAGGCCATTAGGGCAAGCTAGGTGACACACCCAACATAATGGGCAAGGACAAGGTCATTCTATGATGACATGAAGGTCTGGGGTAGCAGATTCAATGATTGGAAAAAAGATTCACGTTCTACAAACACATTTTGGTCACTATTGCAATCATCATCAGACGATTATGTAATATAGTGTGAGAAAGAAACTGACAGGATCAGCACCACCCAAGACCTTGATTCTTCAAATTGGTTTTTCCCTCCAATGTTGACTGAATAAAACTTGGTCAAGCCAAAATTCCTAACTAGTTGAGCTTCCTAGGTGAGGACAGCTTCTTGTACCATAAAATTGATTTACATAAATTTTAAGTTACATTCCCCAACATTCATGTAATCATTTAGCATAACTTGCTGTGATTATCACAGTTTTCAAATGACAATACATAAACACATTTATAATTGTTTGCAATTTTCAGTGCAATCTGACATGGTTTTTTGATTGTGATCACACTGTCTTCTCTTATTTTAATGGTCACATCACCTAAGACTATAATCTAAACCTGAATATCTGCACACCAGGGTCTTACATCCATTATTCTTCATCTAAATCAATGTTGTCCATTTCCTCATTTTGAAGAACACCTTTGGATTGGGTCCCAACTTATCTTATGAGTTTGTTCCATTGAGTTCCCTGTACACTGAACCATTCCATCTCCATAACAAACAGTCCTGAAATCAGAAATTGTGTAATTCCAATGTTGTACAACCAATGGAAAATGGCCACTTAACTATGAAATTATGAACTGCCTGGTACCTCTCTAAAAACGTAATAATTGACTATGTAGAAATTGGAACCTGTCTGGAAAAGGACTTCAACAAGGTTCTGGTTCCAATAGCAATAACACAGTGCAAACTGCCTGTGCAGAGACAGAGAGAAACTTGAGCAGTGAGGAGACCAAAGTAGAAGGTGAAGATTCCACCTCAACCTAGCACAAGTGCACATTCCACAAGGGCTGCTTTCATATCTAAGTCTCCTCTCTTAGCAGCAGGAGTCGCCCACTTTGGAGGCCTTTAGGGTCCATTAATGAGCAGATAGCTGGCATATGTCTTCTGCATTCAGAAAGAAGCTGAATCCGATGCACAAATGTGCAAGTATTGGGTTGCAGGTGGTCACATGGGCAGTTAAGCTGCTCCAAGAATCTGCAGACCCGTTTTCAGTGATGAACTGAGGAAAGTATATCACACCTCAACCAGCCGTTCCCATCACCCAAAAAACATGAGACATTCTAAGAAAATATAAGGTTTCAAGGCAGGACTTCATTAGCATGCTAGCACTAGATATCATCTGACAATAAGTGCCTGATAAACCCTGTAGACCATCTTGGGATTGACTGTACATGTCATTGATATCAAACCTCTGATGCACAGCTACACCAAATGTACAGAAATAAATCCCACTGGACTTCAGACTCCAATCATAATGACTGAATTCACAAAAAATGGAGATCACCTTGCGCAGAAAGTTAAATCTTGTTAGTTGGCAATATTACACCAGACAGAAACCTTCACAAATGAGAAACTGGAACCTTCAACATGATCGTACATGTACCCTGGGCTATGACGGCTTATATACGGAGGGATACTGGAACAAGTATCAACCCAGTACAGTGTTGCTTATGGAGCATGATGACATCAGCTTCACATTCAAGATGATTCATGTACAATTTTCAACTCTCACAATATTTTGGAGGGCACTAGCTTGACTGTGGATTTTGGATGAGATTCCCACTTAGGGGGAATGCATCTCCTTCACTTGATCAAAATTACCTCTAACGTCACCATTTTGAGTTGATGGCATTACCTCCCACCTTACTATCAAGTGACCACCTACCCCGTTCAAACGTGCTCCCAGCTTGACCCCTCTCTTTTGCACTGGTGACAGCTGCAGCTGAACACATCAAAATAGTCATGCACTGAACAAATTCCTTCTTCTCACAAAATACATCTGGACATATCCAGAGTTTCAGTTGTTCTATCTCTGCATAACATTTGACAAGGTGTTCATCTCCTCTTAAAGCTGACAGGACAAACTGCAAGTAACCCTCCTTTCACCCTATATTTGTATGAAGACCCACAAAGTGTGAAGTAACTTACTTGTGGGTGACATAACAGAGTAAGCTGTCGCTAGAATCGGTGACGAATGGAGTGAAGTGTTAAGCCTCCGCATGTGAATATCCAGTGACCCAAAGTCTGAGTTTGCTGGTACTTTCTTATCCTGTGCAGAGAATTTAACAACCCTTGATACACCAGCCCCTCCAGAGCCTGAGGCACTCCTCTGGAGCTTAGGACCCTAAGACCACAACTATGTCAGAATGCTCACCACCATGCAGAAATAAGACGGGTTCATAACAAGTCACACAACCCTATGAAATACCCCACTACAAGTCACAAATTGATTCAATATTGTGACAATTAGTAGAAAGCTGGACAATGCAAAATGACAAAAAGCTGATACTCTGTGCTACTGAAGCTCAATGTAAATAACCAACCTGGAATGATGAGTCAATTTGGTTTTGTTTGCTACCAGTTGATTGTTGTTTCTCTTGAGTATGAGCCTCCTTCTGTTGAGATGATAAAGCTTCCTCATTTACCCCTGAAAGTTCTGTGATTGATGGCCCCTGCGAGCGTTGCTGATTATGCAACTTGACAGCTCTTCCTGCTGTGGCAAGTCTACCTGTGACATCACTGAGAGGAGGCAAGGGGAGGGGGGAGGCATTCACAGTACAGGTTAGGTGATCTGACTTGGGTCTAGATAAAGGAGCTGAGTGGGCAATTGGACTTGGCGTGGATACTGGCACTGATGATGAGCTGGCACTGAGAGGGGGAGGAGGAAGCTTGTGGAGCTCATTGATTTGTGGTGGTGACATCTTGGGTGGGGAAATAGAAGGAGATGTTTTGGGAGAACTGTATGTGGGTCGTTGTGGAGACCGAGTTCCTCCTGACTTATGGTGGTTCACAGCACATGGTGCCAAAGATTCACTGTTTGAAACTTTTGAGGGAATTGGTCCACTGCTGGGTACAGTGGAATGAAACAATGGTGCAGCTAGAGATGTTATAGGTCCAGAATGGCTATATCTTTTCTTGTTCTGAGACAGATTTGTAGAGGTCAATGAGACAAAACCTTTAGGTGTTGAGGAAGGAGGTGCACCGAAGTTAACTGGGGATGACCCAGCTCCAGGTGGCAATGGCATGGGCCAGGACTTGGGGGGTGGCTCAAATGGCTGGAACATTGTCATAGGAACACCCATTTTAGTTGTGCCTCGATGACCCCATGGTGCAGTCACTGGGATGGAGCTCTGCAAATGAGATGTTTCTAAATTGTGGGTTGGACTGCGGCCAGATGTTGAGGGATAGTACTCGAGAGCAAGCATGTCATATGCTCCCACCCCTGAACCGTCTCCTCTGTGGACATTTGAAGGCATTGGAGGAGACCTTCTAGGTGGAGGGCCTGAAACAAATCGATCAGGAGAATCTATATAAATTTCCTCAATGTTATCCACTCCTGCAGGGACAGCCAGGGGTGAAATAGGTGCTGATCTGCTGTCTTCCTCTCTCCAGCCAAAACCTGGAGCATTGGAGTCATCGTTGGCATAAATGCCATTCTGACTGTGACTGACTGTTGCTTCTTGTAAAGAGCTCCGCTCTTGCAATAAGTTCAAGGGTGGACCAGCTTCCTGCATGATGCAGAACACATTCATGAGTACGAAATTAGATTCTAAGCAACCCCACATTCCAACAAGGTTTGCCTGGCCATTTACATCAAAGTAGCTGTAACTCCAACTATCAAAGAATGCTGCATTTTGCTGCCTATTACCTGTTTTCACTACTTTCACATAAATTTCTACTTACATTCACAAAGCTTTCAGAGTCTGAATCTGGCCCCACCTCCAAATCTTGTTCATGTTCCCGTCCATGATCATCAACATATGAGACATAGTCATCATCATAAATGTCAACAACTGAACCCGCTTCATCATCTGTATCATCAAACAACCCTTCGTCCACAGAACTAAGCCTCCGATCAATATTGTGTTCCTGGCTGATTTGCTTCATAAGTGGCTCGATTCCATGGAGAGATGTAAGTCCTTTGCTCAGAAGTTGCATCTGAGACAATTACCACCCTGTAAACCTCTTCAATCTGGTACAGGATGTGTACGAGTAGACTGACCACAAGTCACTTAGAACACAGGAAGGTGACATGTATAGTGGCCTCATGTTCTATGTTCTAATGCTTAGATTAGTAATCCCTGCTCAACCTGCCTGTGCATCCCAATATGCATTTTCACACTGGGGACTTGCACCATCATCCTTTAGTTGAGTAAATACCACTTTTGGCAGTCAATCCAATTTTGTAAGGAAGCAAGCAAAACAGTTGGTAAATCGAAACTAGAGAGTTGACAAATGACACAAACAACTGAGTGTATGCTTCCTGTGTGATCACAGAATAGGACATGGAGAAGAGCAAGAGTACCTGAGCAGCATGGTGACGAGCAGCCTGAGTAATGAGGCTACGTGTGCAGTCCTGCTCTAAAGAGAGCAAGTGACTGCTTAGAAACCCAGCAATCTTATCAAATTCTTCTTTTGCCACTTGTAACTCCTGATCATCCTGAGCATCCCCTTTACCCTTTCTTAGCCTCCCTCTTCCAGCACACATTCGCTGCTGATCAAATATTTTCCTGCACGCCCACCTTTAATCACTAAGAAACCACAATGATGTATTGCAACAGGTATTACATGGGATCGTTAACAGGCTCCAGGACTACAAGGCACCTGTAACATGAAAGTCACAAACCTGATGTGACAAGTCCTCAAAATTGTTTACCCATTAATTTTCATTGCTAGATTTTGTCATTTCAGGGTTACTGCAGTGCAGAAAGATTGTCAATCCAAATGAGGAAGTTCATAAGGGTGGTTTGCTTGCCTCTTTTCATCGTACTGTTTCTTAGTCCCCTGTCAACCAATAAACCACCCTGGCACAAATTAGCACCACATAACTAGCTATGTCATTACCTTAAAACACTTTCCACCACTGTTAAGAATGGTTCTACAAGAAAACCACAACTTCATAGACTTGATTGTCAGAGAAGATGAAACAGGCACACAAAAATCAAGGACCTTGATATGTTGCATCTACAGAATGCTTAAAAGGTAAACTTCATCAATTGCAGGAAAGAGTCCAAACCATACCCTAAAGCTAATAACACCAATCCTACTAGGCGGCCATACAAAGCCATCAGCAAGTGTATTGTGGAAAGATCCCGATGGCAACCTCCAATTCTCACATGAGCTGTAAACTAACCTCCACAGCCCGAAGTTCACTGATGAGACCCTCTGTTGGCACTGTAATTGTTTTATTGACATGGGAAGCCTGCAATTCATGTTTCTCCAGGTTTAGCTCAGGTTCTTTCTTGAACTCCATATCCAGTTCTGACTTGAAAGCAAGCATAGCACCCATATCATGCCCTAAACGTATGAATGCTTACAATCTCAAAATTCCTGTGTCAGAAACATAGCAGTTGTATTGAAGATAAGCATGGGAACTTAAGAAACACTTACATAGAGGTCCAAGGATTTCGAAACTTCGTACTGCACTCTTCCAACAATCTTGAACACCTTCCCTGTAAACACCAGACATGGAGAATCAGATGCAAGCTCGTGAATTTCCTTGCATAGGAGCACGCAAGTCCAAAATATTTGTGAGTTCCACACCAGACATCAAAGGAGAAACCCAGACACCACAAAGCAATTTCAAAATGCAGCTTTGAACACAAGAAACAGCTCCTGAGATGACTGATGAGAAAGCCCATCAGGAAAGATAGTCTCAGGTAGGAAGGGGACACTAAAAACAAGAGATTATGACAGTGCTATGCAACAACATGGCATAGATACTTCCACTCCGAAGAAAAATTTCACTAGAAGCTTCACAGCATGTCCCTTTTTATGTGGTGTATGGGTTATGCAGAAAAGCAGGTCTCTGTTTGATGAAAACAGCCCTTCAAAAAAGGAACAGCAAGATGAACTTACCAATCTCATCTTCATCACGTTGCCCAAATGAATTGATAAGATAGGTGGCCATTTCTTCAACAGCCACAGATAAGTCTGCAGCAGCACATATAGCAATATACATAAGCATTGAACAACACTGAATCCCAGAAGTGTTCAAATGTGTATTATTCAAACCCTAATTCCAGTCACAAAGGAGGCTCAACAATATGAACAACAGTCAAATTCTCAAAGGATCCCTGCTGCAATAACAAGAACCAGGAAGCATACAGCCCACAATCCAAAAGCCAAAACACAGACTAAACTATAGATCTAAGGGCTTAAACCATAAGGAAAGAATACCATAAGCGCAACTTGAGACTTGTGAGGACACTGCTACAAGTCCAGCATATTGATGTTGCATACCCTGTACAACCTACACAGTTGCACAACATCTTGATTTAGCAAAGCCAGAAAAAACATAGTATCATTCAAAGAGTTCAGAAGTAGTACATGGATTTCCTGAACCTTAGCAAGAAACTGAACCCTGAAAA
Organism: Sphagnum contortum; assembly: GCA_963920785.1. NCBI lineage: Eukaryota > Viridiplantae > Streptophyta > Sphagnopsida > Sphagnales > Sphagnaceae > Sphagnum > Sphagnum contortum. The sequence goes on along the minus strand of OY987291.1, from coordinate 2,884,170 downwards.
CTTAGGCATATGAGCATTGCAGTAGTAGCATAATCCACTTGTATCAACAGCATTTTCCCTTTTCTCCATCCACTTGCAAAATGTGGTTCTACTATACACTACCGCATTACCAAAGCTTGTTAGGCATCATCAAGAACTTGAAGTGAAACCAGAATCACCATGAAACAACACTGCATACGTCATGTTCTCCTAGTCAGCAGAAAAAACCTCCAAAAACTCTCTCAACTCAACTCAAGCTGCAGTTTGCCTCATGAGCACGATTGCCTCTTCTGACAAAATTGAAAATCTCCAGATGCTAAGCAAGAAGTCAATTTCAACTCATCCATTACTACAATCAGCAATCCTACACACATACATAGCTATAGAGTTTCAAGAATTCCATTAGAAAAAAAGTGCAGTCGTCTATGTATGTAAAACATAGATGTTGTGTGCAGTAAAACGCTTGCTGCCTCATTTATTTCCTGATCAAAATCTGAATTGTCTCTAATAGTAGATGGTTATTAGGTCATTCAGATGCTCTGCCCCCAGATCTTCATTGCAAAAAACTCGTGCATCATCGCAACAGAAACACAGTGAACACCCTCCAAATGCCCTAAACTTCACACCAAGCAAAGCCTGTCAGAGAAACCACCAAACCGCTGAAAGAAACTACAAGGATCCATTCCGACAGTCCTGATCCCCAATCTTCCCGACATCAGCGCCGATTTCTCCCCCCCAACGCCCCAGTGTAATATACACCATAAGAAGAACAGCTGAGCACCAACTGGGCTCTCGGAGGGAGGGAGCGAGGGAGGGGAGGACAAAAAAGAAGGAAACAAATCGGAAAATTGACACCAAACCTGTACAAACCTGGGGGAGAAAGAAAGAAAGAGACCGGGCACTGATCAGGTCAAGAACAAACAGAAAAAGAAAGAAACCACACAGACATACGAAGCGACCAACAAAAGAAAGGGAGAGGATCGAGCAAGGGCCAGCGGCACAAGCACACCTGCAGGCCTCTGCTGACTTCATCAAGCTCCGACGAGGGGGGTTGTTGCTGCACTACTGGCTGCTGGAGAGCAGCAGTAGCAGGAGGGTCAAGGTGGTAGTGGTCGTGGTTCCCCCCGCCCTTCTCCTTGCTCTTGTTGTGCGACTGGAGCGCGTAATCCCGGAACTTCTTAAACGACCTCATGCTTGCTTGTTTGCTTGCTGGTTGCCTGCCCTTCCGTCCTTCCTTCCTTCCTTCCCTCCTTTCTTGTCAACCCCACTACTCACTCACCCAACAACAGTCTCTCTCTAATACTTCAAAAAGAAGCTGGCTATGCGACGAATGCAAAGGGCTATCTTGGTCGTCACCATCTCGTACTCCCACAGCATTGGGTGGGGTTTTTCTTTTGGGGCTTGTAGGATTTTGTCCGCAAAGAGCAACAGACTCGTGCGTGTGTGAGTGCGCGCGCGCCTGCTGCTGAGAAGTGGGAGCTCGGCCTGCCTCTCACCTGCCCTGCCCTGCCCTGCCCCGCCCTCCCTGAGTGCCTGCCCTTGCCTGCCCTTCCTGCCTGCCTGCGCGCACTCCCTTCGCTCATCTACCGGTAGACCAGGAGCCCCAGACGACCAGACGAGAACGGGTCGGGCCCGCCCCGGGGCCCTCCTCCACACCCCGACCTGTGCCACACCCGCGACCAAAATTCGCTATTCCACGTGACCGGAATAGGCCGCTAATTGACTGTGACGTTTCAGTAAAAATAAACTCAACCAGGTTACGCTAATTATGCACTATGTAACCTGCCACAGCCTTGAATTCTTCACCCTAGGGAAAGTCAGTTTCCTCACTCAATAACCCTTAAAATAGTGACAATGAATTTCTTGAGAAAATTTTATGAAGATGAGGTGTTGAAAACCATCATAATTATCACTGGTTACAATCTGAAAATTGTCACTCCTCATATGACAATATCATAGTAGATCATACAAAAAATAATAATTTCAAATTAATAAAATTGATTTTTTTAAATTATTTATTTGTTTTGTCAATGTGAAAGCTGTCCTAGCTAAGGTAAGTTGAACCACTCATCACACTATTCATGGTAACCAGCATGGTCGAGCTTGGTACCAGACATACAACCTACAGTGCAAAGGTTTAAGATCAATGTCGTCACTCGTAACCCTCTTGTTGTGAATGAAAAGTGCTGTGACCAGCTTGTAGATGGATGAAAAAACATGTAACCCCCACTTGTCAATGGACAGAAACTCATAGTCAAAGTCTGCCTGGACGATGATTTACGCAAGACAGAAGAAGAGCAAATTTATTTGTTTATTTATTTATTTATTGAAAGAGGATTATATACATCTTGAGCAACAACAGGAGGGAGGACCAATCAGAAGGTTGAGAACCTCTGAATGGTAGGTGATGTACCTAACTTACCCTCCATACGGTACATACCAATTATTAATCATTTTAAGGTGCCTTCACACCTAATATTAAGTCAGTGTTAAGTGAAAATCTAGGTGGCATCTTAGATGGCACCCAATGTTAAATGGGTGATTATTTAATGTTAAGTGAATGTTAACTTAACATAAAAATCTTTGTATAAATAGGTTTAGGTTCTAAATGAGTAGCTTGGTGTTAGGGGACTCAATACTACAGTCTTTAACACCAAGTGTGAATGCATCGGTTACAACCCCAAACTCCCTGTCCAGACTACAGACCACTGGTGTGTGGTTATTTGAATTTCTAAAGAACCTCCGGTTCCAGTTTGTAAAACATTCCAGATTCAGAGAAATGTTGGGTCAGTTCTCTTTTGAAACTCAAAATCAAAGAACCATTAGTACCGGTTATTTCAAAACCCCTTAAAGAACCTGGCACAGTTTTGATGAAAGAACCACCACAGTTTCATGGCTGATTAGTTGAAATTTTTTTCTATGAATGAGAACCATGATTTATGAACTGGTTGTTTGATTGATGTTCTTGAGAACCACAACTGTGAATTTTAATGATCACTCCCATAACCATCGTGGGTCTGTTCCCGTTTTTAATATCTGCCTGACCTGGCACCGTCCAGACTCCAGACTTGACAATCTGAGTCATTCATTGGGTTGGACCATTCATCGCCGAGAATTTGTCCAAGACTCACTACCAGATGTGTTGAGTCTGGCAGACACTCAATTCAACTTGTTCAGGCTTGACATCCAAGTATGCTACAGACTTGGATTGGTTGCTGAATCTTTGTTATTAGCCAATGTCAAGATGGGTGGACATCAAGTGCACACTGTGTGTGTGAAATTTGGTGTCTATACTCAAGTTCAAACCAGTTTTGTCGGATTCCAACTTTTGAATGGTAAGTAGTAGTACTTTTGGTCTTGGCTCCAGTAAAAAAAACATTTAAATTTGATGCAACCTTCTGGTCCCCCAACTTAGTGTTTTTACTATAGGGTTGATGTTGTTTGGTTTGATTCTCAGTTTGGAGCCCAGTTCCTCATATTCATTAAACTTTTAAGTAGCTTCTGAATTTTTCAGAAAGATTTCATTGCAGGTCTGGTTTGGAAATCAGTTATGGTTCCACCTACTTACACACATCCCAAGATTGGAGATTATGTAATTACCAGCATTGTATGACCAATGACCAGTGGCCATTTGGATATGAAGTAGGTCCTAGTTCAACCTTTTCAAAAAAGTAAAACCTAGGTACTTGCTTTCAACACTGTAGAATTTAGTAGTTGCTTGCACATCAATAATTAGTCTTTGGCATAAGTAAGGTTTGCAGTTGAAATCATTTTTTTCATGTTGAAATTTGGTGAAATTTTTGCTACAGAAAAGAAAGAAAAAAAGAAAAAACATTGGTGCTGCCCAAGAGGGGGCATTACACTGTTAAGACCTGTGTTGTGACGGTAATGCACTCATAAGGCCCATTAGCAGCTGGGCTTTTACAATATTATATAGTTTCAACATGTTTTTACACACTGCACATCCCCCCCCATTGAGGGGTGTCAAGGTTACAAGTTAGAACCATAATGCCCTCAATGGGAACCCTTCCTCGCCTTATATGTAAAGAACTGGTAGAGTTTTTGTAGTGCATGTGAAGGGCGGGCAGTTTACCCATAAAATGTATCTTTTCTGCCTCGACAAAGGAGGCACCTTACATAAGGTGCTTCAGCTACCTTCTGAAATAATTCACAGTTGTTTAAAATTTGTACCAGATCTTTACATCAGGTAAGGATCAAGAAATGGGGCCTGTTCTGGGAATTTGAGTCCCACACAAGGCTTCTGGCTCTTCTGGCTCTCACCTCATCATGCTCTCATTCTCAGAACTGCCCCCATTCTTGGACCGACCTTACACTAAAATGTTGCTTCACACTCATCTCGCACTCCTCAAAACCAGAGTGAAGCATTCACAAGTGCATTGTACCAACCATCCACATGCATCTACCTACCTTATCAAGAACCCAGCCTAATACCTACCTACCTACTTACCTACCTACCTACCTATCCTGGATTCACATTGGGGTAAAGTAATTCCTTTTCAAACCCTATGGAAAAACATGACATGTGCTCCTGATTCCTAAACCTTTGAAGCCCATCACTATTGGAGAGTTGACTCATTAGCTACTAGTGAAAAAGCAAGGGCCTAGTATATAGAATAGATGTGCAGAATATTTTGTAGTTTCACCTGGAAATTTGGAGTGAAGTTGTTTGTCCCATAGTTGAAGAGACGATGCCAGATACACCACCCCTCCATAGCAGCAGACTTTAGCAAACCCGATTCTGCACAAACTGGGCCTCTGAGACCTATCCCAGCTCCCCAACTGAGAACCATCCCACCCACCTACCCATATTTTTTTAAAAACTGGGTCAACTGGGTGCATAGGTACTGCAAAGTCCTCATTGGCTGAGCAGAATTTCTATTCCCAATTGGCAGCGGCATGAATTGTGCAGACATAGTGTGTGAGTGAGTGTATTGGTGTATAAATTGTTCCTTCAAGTAATTAGTTCATTGGGTGGGCCCGCAGTTTTTTTCTTTCTTTTCTTTTCTTTGAAGAAGCCAACGCTGACTGGCCCAATCACCAATTTTTCTGGAACATTGGCAATTCTCAGTAGATGCATCCTTTTGGGCCCTACTCCCCAAAATAGAAGCAAAGTTATGCGTTTCATTGGCCACCTCTCCCATCTCCTCTCCCTTTACACGTTATATATGTGAAAGTTGAACTGTGTCCAAACAAGATGGGATAAAATTGAGGTTCTATTGGCAACTACTTGGGGAACCCATTGGGATCTTGATGAGAACACAAAGAAAACAAATTGAGAACAGTCAAAACATCCCCCCCCCCCTTTCACTCCCAAAACCCAAAGGTTAAAAACTAAGGCCCCTAGTGCATGCAGAGCTTTGTCATTGGCTGCATGAAATTTCTCTTTTCAAAACTGTTGATCACCATTTTCAACTTGGGCTAATAAACCGGGTGTACTTATTATGTTTCATATTAATTAGTTGGGGATGCCTCACAAGTCCAACTTCTTTTTTTGGTTGCAATGAGCCAATTTGATTGGCCCATCGCCAAAAAAAGTTGAAACTATGAAGGCTCCCCAAAATAGAAGAGTCTATGAAAAGATGGAGTGCCTCCCCCTTTGGCCCACCCACATAGGTGAGAAGTGGAGGACTTTGGGCAGAACATAAGGGATTAAAGCGAGTTGCCATTGGGAACACCCTTGGGGAACACCTTGGGAACCTTGGGAACCACATATTGGAAAAAAAAAAGGAAAAATGAAAAAAATTGCCCCCCCCCCCCCCCCCCCCCTAACCCAAAACTTAAAAGAAAAAAAAATCAAGGCACTTTGAGTGCATGCTGAGCCTTCCCATTGGCTGAACGAAATTTCTATTTCCAAAACCGTTTGTCGCCATTTTTGGCCTGGGCTAATAGCCCCCCTCACCCCCCCCCCCCCCCCCAATTATAAAACTGGGGGTACTTATATTGAGTGAAAACTAGAGGGAGGGCATGCATAAGAAGTAGCAGCATCGCACAGATCTAGCAAGGAAGGGGACCCCCTGAAAAAGCTATGGCCATTAGTCAAACTTTTGCAAGCTTTCCACCCACGTTACACTTTTCTGCTCACCTTTGACTTGTACCTTTAGTCAGTGTTTGCTTTTTATATACAAGTTGTGATCCTCTAGGCCATAGTGTACCAGCAACCACCAGGATGGTGCCCATTATTACTCAATTGTGGATGGAACCTCAACTGAGTTAATCTTTGGATTCACCTTGGTAATTCATTTTGTAAGAATTAGGTCTCCTATATAGGTCATTACTAGGTTACTAGATGGTTTATTTATATAGGTAAGGGCTGTTTTTAGTACCTACCTCCTGACAACCTGCTTGTGGGTTGCTAGTAAATAGGTAGGTAAATCAAGCAACTGAGCTAACCACCATGGTTAACTATTGAACTGAAACCCCAACAGAAAACCAAGAAAACATCCATCCAAGATGACCGAATCAAGAGTAACCCCATCACTTCATACCTGGGAAATGTGTTTTTTTTCTCTTGCGCTCAGCCTGAGAATCAGTTAGGATCACTGATCTTTTCTTTTAACAAAATTTTGTCACTTTTTTCCACACCAAAAATTGGGAAATTTTGTATTATTTTAGTATTGTAAATTCAAGTAATTTTACTTTTCTGAGGAAAATTTCACCATATGTTCGAAATCACCCACACATACATTCATTCATTCATTAAATTTACTAAGAAAAACCTGGTTTTGGGATACAGTGGAGAACTACCCATTGCTGGAGCTCTCAACACAAACACAAAGAACAATCTTGTTGGAATACTGATGGAAGCAAAGGCCATCATTTATGATGCTCACAAAACAGAAGATCTGAACATTCCCAGGAGTAAATAAAGAAAGACTAATAAAATCAAGAAGTCTCAAACAGAGAGAAGAAGCTAACTTATATGTGCATGTAGAAATGCAAATGCCAAATGCAGAGTGCTACCAACCAGGCCTCCATGAGTCTACTGCAGCCTCAGTTTTCTGACACTTGGGGCACGTTCATTAACATCTTGAGAATGACAAACATTGTTTTCAGGATGAATTATTCAAAGCGGTCACCAGCTCTCCAGCACCTGCCATGTTGCCATCCTTACACTGCATGTTGCAAGATCTGGGTAGTGTCCAAATAGTAGATCATTGTAGATCATAAGTAGGAAGAAAGAGGAAGAAAATGGGTAAAGGGTTCAGAGATAAGGGTGGCTGTCAAGTGTGCATTGGAATGTCTATGATGAGTTTTTATGGCTTCAGCTTCAAATGGACATGGTGTGCATCTCCGTTTCAATAACTACCAGCTCTTTTTATTTCAGGATTTTTTTATCCTATTTTTTTTATTTTTTTATTTTGTGTAATTATCTGTTATTGGAACGCAGTGCAGTGTGAGCTAAGTTTTCACTTTTTTTGTTTGGTGGTTTATCTCTGAGGAGTGTCTTTGTAATCTCCCCTTTGGTGTTACAAAATGAACGCATTGTGTAATTACAAAATAAAAATATCATCTATAGTTTTAAGAAAAACAAGATTTTCAAACTAACTCAAATTGACATGGTTAATTTAAGGGATTATCCATTCAACCTACCTCCATTTTTCGTACCCTGTACCCACCCTAAAGAAATTTCAATATTGTAATACCTTTATCATTTCAATAATAATTGAATTATTTTTAATAAATGCTGATTCTTTTCAAAATTAGTTGCTCATAATGATGAAGGTCTTAGAAACTTTGTTGCTACCTAGAGTACATGGTCATTCCACTTATTCCAAATCTACATGGCTTTGAAAGTGCTGAAATTTTAAAAGATTCTTATTGCTACTGCCACAATGAAAAAAAAGAAAAAACTAAATGTTCATCAAGAAAATGAAGGAATGGTAAAGCTATGACAGTAATGCCTTTATCCCAAGTTTGCAATAGAGCCAACAAATCCCAATCTAGGTAAGTTTAATTGTTGCACATATAACACATATTCCATAATAGTTTGTTGAACAAAGACATCCTCTCAGCAAGGTCTCCACAACTTGTCAAAACCAATGTTGGCTAGATATTAGTTTCAATACCTTGCTAAGTTGGGTTATTCAAAAATGTTTTTTAAATGTCACATTGGGTATCAAATAACCAAAATTTGAAACTTTAATGGACCCACCTACTATCAATTTGCATCTCAAAATAATACCCACCATTGCTTATGTTTATTTTTGACATTACTCACCCATTATGCATAAGGGTTGAATTTTGGAATACTTGACCCAAAAACTTTTAACACCCACCCATTATGTTAAGCAACGTTCTTTTGGATGTGA